>CM021106.1:9226227-9283585 GCA_007115665.2 Sequoiadendron giganteum | reverse complement strand
GGTTTATAAGGGATATAATATTCAATTCAAAGATGGAAAGTGTAGCATATTGGGAAGTTCTAGAAATGTGATTGCTTTTGGTACAAAAAAAAATGGTAACATCTTTCATCTGAATGTTGCTAGTAAAAGTTGTTTGATTGCTCAAGTTGATGAAAGTTGGTTGTGGCATAGAAGGATGTGTCATGTAAAATTTGACAACATTATCAAGATAAGTTCCTCACTGACTATGAGATATCTTCCTAAGTTGGTAAAGCCTACTAATGTCATATGCAAGGAATGTCAGTTAGGAAAGAAAACTAGAATTTCATTTCACAGCAAACAACATTGTTCAAATGAATTGTTGGAGCTTGTGCATACTAACTTGTGTGGTCCTGCTAGAATCAGAAGTTTGCAAGGTTATAGGTACTTCATGTTGCTTATTGATGATTACTCTAGGATGATGTGGGTTATGTTCTTAAAGGAGAAATCTGAAGCTCTAGAGAAGTTCAAGGTCTTTAAGGCTATGGTTGAGACATAGACAACTTTGAAGATTAAGTTCTAAAATCATATAGAGGTGGTTAATTCACTTCCTATGAGTTTAGTTATTTTTTTGAATAACATGGGTTGAAGAGACGGTTATCTACACTATGGAACCCTCAACAAAATGGAGTTGTGGAAAGGAAGAACAAGACAGTTCAAGATGATGCTAGAACTATGATGCTGGAAGGAAATGTCTCTCATGTTTGTTGGAGATAATTTGTGAGTACTATTGTTTATATGCTCAACCAGGTAAAAATCAAAGGTAACATTGGTAAGAATCCTTTTGAGCTATGGTTTGGTCATAAGTCTATTGTTAGATATTTCAAAATATTTGGGAGTAAATGTTATATCAGAAGAGATGAAGATATAGGAAATTTTGATGCTAGAAGTGATGAAGGAATCTTTCTTGGTTATTCTACTAAGAGTAAAGCCTACCAGTGCTACAACAAGAGATTGAAGAAAATGGTTGAAAGTGAAAATGTTAAGGTTGATGAAGACATTGCTAGACTCTCTCGAACCCATGGATATGATTCTGATGATCAGAATGATAGTACAAACAAGATTCAAACATCAAATCAAGTGCAGATCATTTCGGTGAATCAAGAAGAAGAACAAGAAGGAGAGACTAGTGAAAGCACAAGAGCCTAGAATTCAAGAACACTATAAGACTCCAAGGTATAGGAGATTGAATCATTCAAAAATCAGATTATAGGAGATAAGAATAAAGGTGTCTAGACTAGGAGAAGAATTGTAGAAGAATATTGTTTCATTTCAAAAGCTAAGCCAAGTAATGTCAATGAAGCATGCAAATATGAACATTGGATTGAAGAAATGAAAGAAGAATGACAACAAATTGAGAAGAATAATACATGGATTCTTGTTCCTAGACCTAAAGACAAAAATGTAATTTGAACCAAATAGGTTTTTAGAAACAAGTTGAATGAACAAGGTGAAGTTATCAGAAACAAAGAAAGATTGGTGTGTAAAGGATACTCTCAGATGAAAAGAATTGACTTCGAAGAAACATTTTCTCTTGTTGCTAGAATTGAAGTTGTAAGACTATTTCTTGCTTATGTTAATTACAAAAACTAGAAATTTTATCAGATGGATGTCAAGTCAACATTCCTAAATGGTGAGTTAGAAGAAGAGGTGTATATTGAACAACCTGATGGATTTCAATTGACTGATCAAGGAGATATGGTTTTTCAGTTGAAGAAAGAATTGTATTGACTCAAACAAGCCCCTAGAGCTTGGTATGCTAGATTGGATAAGTATTTTTTGAAGCTTGGATTTAACAAAGGTACTACTGATAGTAATCTATATTTTAAGATTGATGATGATAAAGATTTATTTGTGGGAGTCTTTGTTGATGATATCATTTTTGGAGGAGATGATGGTTTGTGCATGAAGTTTGCTAATGAGATGCGGAATGAGTTTGAGATGTTAATGACTAGAGAATTGAAATTATTTTTGGTATTAAAAATTACTTAGTTAGATAAAGCAATATTTATATCTCAGTCCAAGTATGTGAGAGAACTGTTAAAGAAGTTTGGTATGGAAGATTCAAATCTAGTCAGTACACCCATGGTGACTGGATGCAAATTAACATAGAATGATGATTCTTCGAAGGAAAATTAGACTAGATACAATTCAATGATTGGTGGATTGCTTCATTTGACTCAAACTAGACCATATATCATGAATGTTGTATGCATTGTTGCTAGATTTCAAGTTGACCCTAAGGAATCTCATGTGACTGTTGTGAAGAGGATCTTCAGATACTTGAAAGGAACTGTTGATTTTGGCCTATGGTATCCTACAGATGATGATCTTACTTTAAGTGCCTTTACTGAAATTGATTGGGAAGGAGATGTGAATGACAGGAAAAGTACTAGTGGTGGCACATTTTTCTTGGGAAAGAAGTTGATTTCATGGTTAAGTAAAAAGAAGAATGTCATTTCTTTGTCTACTGCAGAAGCAAAATACATTGCTATTGCTAAAAAATGTACTCAAGTATTGTGGATGAAGAAGAAGATGTTGAAAGATATCAGAGTTGTCTATCATGAACCTATTGGAAAAGGTTCCTAAATCCTTACTGATATGGAACTCCAGAAAGAATGGTATCGTTGAGACCCTTGGAATGTCTTGGCGATGAGCAGTTGTCTCGAAAGATTAGATTGATGTGACCTTGGATCGGTCTTGGAAATGAGAACCATCAGGGTGATATGATCTATTAGAGTGATTTTTTGAACTTACTTCGACAACAGAAGTCTTGGCGACGTCAGTGTGACCCTACAGAAGTCTCAGCGATATCAGCATGACCAAGACAATCAGGGTGACATCTCTAGCTCACTCCAATGGTAGATATTTGGGAGATGAATATCATCGGGGAGACTCTTGGCGATGAAGATTATCAGGGAGACTCTTGGCGATGGAAGCGTTGAGGAGACTTGTGTTGTCGACGTGACCTCCTGATCTCTTGTCAATGGTGTTTCTCTCACCGATGTATCTTCTCCTGGTGAACGATCGGTGTGACTCTTGTCGATATGTGTGATCTTTGTGTTCATTGGCTCATCAAGGATACATGAATGTTTGGTGAGACTTCCTAATGTGTTTCCAATAGAGATTGTCTTGCTGATGGTCATGAGATTGGGGAGACTTCACCAAATTCTAAGCGATGGATTAAAAGGAGCTAGTGCCATGTGCGACAGCTCATGGACAGTTTGGGATCGGTGAGGCACATTTTTTTGTCTCACCAATGAGCGATGAAGTTGAAATCAGTTGACCAAGCATTTTTACTATGTGTTCTATCTTGGACCAAGAGCGATACAGAATGCAATATGATTTGGCAGTTGAACTGTTGTGACCATTTTCTTGTGGGACATGAATAGATAGCTTGAGTGATGGATGAATAGTTTGGTCATGGGTCTAGTCTGAGTTAGTGAGTCGAATGATAAATGAGTGAATTTTATTGTATGCTGAATGGAAGTATTGTAATAGTGTAATTTGATACAAGGTTGATCAAGGAAATGTTGCTATTGTAGAATTTTCCTCTAAAAAGAAGAGACTGAAACTTGTATGTAATTTTTTTTACTATAATACTTTCTTTGGTGTGGTGATTTTTTCTCCCGTAAGGGTTTTCCCACATTAATTTGGTATCAATTCTGTAATGTGTTTATTCCTTAATTTTTTTGTTTCTTTCATGTGTTTTGTAATGAATTATAATTGTAAACATTAAAAGACATATCTCTCTTCTCTTCTAAGACTTGGCATTAGGAAAATTTGTTCCGCTATTGAATTTTTTCCTAACAGAACCTATTGCCATATGCTGTGATAATTCAAGTACTATAAACATTTCTAAGAATTTGGTGTTGCATTCAAAGACCAAGCATATATGTTTCAAGTATCACTTTTTGAGAGACAAAGTGAGTGATAAGTAAGTCAAACTGGAGTATGTACCTACTAAGGAGCAGATTGCAAACATCTTTACTAAGCCTTTTCCTAAGGATACTTTTGAGTATCTCAAAGGGATGTTAGGGGTGATTACCCCTCCTAATAAGAACTAAGATGCATAGTCTTTGCATCAGTTTGTGTATTCATAGTCATATCTTGATCCGAATTGATGTTGTAGTGGTTGTTACTTTGGGGGAGTAGTTAGATGATTCGGATATGTGGTTTAGAGCTTGTGTACCTTTTCCATTGATGTCAAAGGGGGAGAAGAGTAATGTGAAAACCTATAGGGAGAAAAACAATGTGAAAAACCTTGAAAGAACTAAGGGAGAGAAGAGAAATACCTAAAGGGGAGATTGTTGGAGAAGAGTTAGTTGTGTTGAAGGTATTTTTCACATCATGTGTTGCCATCAATACCAAAGGGTGAGATTTTTGGATGTTGTGGTTGTATTTTTGATATGTGGTTGTCATTGGTGTTGTTGGAACTATGAAATTTTGGCAATTTTATTCACCCTTCATGATTATTAGCCTCCCAAAAGGTTCATAATATAGACACAAAAATCCTCACATAGCATCTTTTACCTAAATCCAAATAAAATTTTGTCATAAAGCCTCATAAGATTCATATAGCATTAAAACTTTAACATATGAAAATATCAGCATAAGTTGATGCAGGTCTCATCGATGAAAATATACACATCCTCAAGTAATTGGTAGGACATGAGAAAGGTCACACCGATGAAATTATATACCAAAGGAATGCGGGTTTATATTTCTTATTGGCAAGACAAAAGGTATCGGCATGACGATGAGAGGTCATATCGAGCTAAGTTACCTTTGGCCGATTGGAGAAAAGTGAAGTCTATCGGAGAGACTTTGGTCATAGAAGAAAGACTTCAAAACACTAGTTGAAGCGTTATTGGTCTTGCCGATAAAGAAAAAGGAGGACTCACTCGGAAAGACAAATGATGTTGAGGAGAGTTCCGAAAGTCATACCGACCCCTCGGGTTACACTGACAAAACTAAGCATGCAAAGTGTGTCGAGAAGACGATGCACATGGTCTTGATGAAGAAGAGGCGTATCGGTGAGACATGTTACCACGGGGAGATCTAAGAGACATCACGGCGAATATTTTTCTGTCAACAGAACAATATCTTGGTCTTGGAGAAATAAGTTAATAAAGCAAACACCTCGGTAAGAAGAAAATGTTTCAGGGTAAGGTGAAGAACCGTTGGCCTGATTCATTAAGTATGGGCGATAGTTGCTTTGGCGAAGGTCATGGCGATATAAAAGGAAAAAGGAAGAAACTATTGGGGAGACTTGTGACATCGAAGAAACTGCAAGACATCTTAGCGGATGGGTGAATGTTGAACAGGCAGATCGGCCAAAGATTTGAAATGTCTTGCCGATATGAGCCCTGAGGTGACAGCAAGAATTTCGAAAAAACTTGCAGCATTCATGTCTCAATAAAGAAATTAATGACGCCACGAAGCATAGAAGATTTTGCATATCAGGGTATGATCAATTGAAATCATTGTCTCACAGAATTCAAAGCGAAGGAGAGCAAAGGAACTAGCAGAGCAATTAAGGCATTCACTTGGCTTGAATTTGCAAGAAAGTTACAGTAAGTTTCTCATCCTCTCAGAATTCATAAAATTTTAAATTATGGAAGGCACTGGTTCAGGAAAACTAAAGGGAAGAAAACCCGGGGAGGGTAGCCAATCAAAAGAAAAAAATAAAAAGACTGAGTTGCAACCATAAGGTACTAAAAGGAAGCTAAATCAAGACCTCATAGACTAGTTACCTAGTTTTGGACCTAGAGTTGGGCGTTCTGCACAACTTGAAGCTGAAGTTGACAAATTGGATGACAAATGCAAATTTATAGGGGATGTTTGGACTCTGATTAGGGGCTATGAGTTATTCATTTTCCATTATCATAGGAGAAATCGCTTTGAGCTGGTGTGCAATCCATGGAGGCTTAATTTAGGGAAATTGGTGTGCCTTGATGTTTTTATTGATGTTGAACTGGTAAAGATGCTAGCTGGACACTTTGACTCAAAAAAACAAAGCTATATGTTATTTGTCAGGGAGCCCATTAATAAATGTATCTAAGAACGTAATTGCTAAGGTTTTTAGGATGGAGGGAATATGCAGTGAGAAAGTAGTAAGTGAGGAGCTCGATAGTGAGTTCAGAAGGATGGATACCATTTATGAATGGTGGAGGTTACCTCTGCATATAATTAGGTGTCATGGCAAGCCTACTCCAATGGAAGACAGTGAGGGGCCACCATTTCATGTAGATCTCTTTGAACCTTACCTGAAATATACTTACTACTCAGTGGGACAGGTATTAGGGATGGAGGTACTTGAGCATATAGCGGTTGTGCCCATGGTAATTTCTGTAGACATTCAATATCACAATTGCAGATCATTTGACTATGCTACACGTGTTTTTAAGGAGTTGGATGCAGGTTTGATGGCGATAAAGAGTGGTGCTTATGTTCTCCATCTCAAAAATTACTCACTGCTAATGCACTTAATGCTTAACTTTGGAGAAGAGTTGGGTTTATGCCCCCAGGATTTGAGGATTTCACAATCCAACAAGGAAGGTAGGCCATTGCCTGTTTAGTTATGGACTGCTATTTGGGACAACAGGTTTTCCAATTCAAATTTCTTGCATTTTGAAGAATTCTTTGTGAAACCCTTGTATAGATTTTTCAACCATCCTTGTGATTTTTCTTTATCTGAAGAAGTAAAAAGTTTCTTAGGCCTAGAGATTACAATGGACCAATTAACCACAACTGGGGGGATTGGTATTGCTTAGAGAATGCCACAATGATTAGGGTTTATGGCTTTGAGCACACACCTTTCATTCTACCCAGAACTATCTCGGATAGAATTGCATACCTAGAAATTGTTAGGCAAATGGATTACTCCAGTGTTATGAACTTAAGTTCATATGGGAAACAAGCCTTTATGCATAGTACATTATGTTTTAGTGATTTCATTGTATTAGCCAAGGAAGGTTATGATTTGATTATGGATAAATTGTTGCACTATAACATGAGAAGAGCACTAGTGAGAAATAGCTTTGATCCGGAAGGGTATATCCACTCTGCTAGACAAAAAATAAATTTTGGAGGGTACCATCATGTGTCCCATAAATCTAATGACATAATCAAAAACTTGGAGGAAGAAGAAGCTGAAATTGTGATTGAAAAACATGATCAGGAGTTGGTGGATGTTGAGTTTTTATCCTCCATTAGGGGGATATCAGAAGTAGATAGGCCACAAAGCTCATCTAGGAAAGTTTCAAGAATGAAGACTCAAGACTATACCTATGTTCCCAGAGAAAAATATGTTGAGGAAACCGTGGATGTAGATACCAGGCATGAAGACTATAAATCTTTTATATCAGATGATGAATTTATAAAGACTTCGGATTTTAAGACATTTTTATATAAATAAAAGGGGAAAGAGATAAGGGGACAGGTTGATAATATCACTCCAGCAAATGAGGATCAACTGTTAAAATTTTAAAGGATGAGGTAGATAATGAGATGATCAACATGAGCCCTGGAAAGGGAAGAGAGATGCTAGAAAAGGCAAGTGTTATGATTTTTCAAAGTTTGGATCTTAATTTTGCATTGGTTTTTGATAGTTTCTTAAGAGATAACAATGCTACCCACAAGCTCAGTATAGAGAAGGTGACAAAGGTATACACATGATCAAGATATAATCTTGATGATGAAACATTAATGATTTGGGCCTTGTATCCTCCTCACAAGAAATCAATTGTTATTGATACTGAAAAGGCATTCGGACATGTCATGACCCTGAAGGCTGGGGAGGTTGATCCTATAGCAACTATTGATATTGGGATAAATATAGCCAAGTTGAATAAAGCCCAAATCCAAGCATTGATAAGGGAAAGGGAGATGTATAAAACCAGTAATGAGAGGATGTTGAGAGAGAATGAACGCTTGAAAGACTTGGTAGGTGTTGTAATAGAACCAACAAGGATACTCACCCAAGGTGAGAGTTCACATAAAAGGGACCATTGGGAAGGATCAACTGCATACTCTCAAGAGAAAACATATGCACTTGCTGCAATAATCAAAACAAGGTAGGACGTCCTAACCACTTGGTTAAATAAGTTCTGGGGAAAACATTCACAATTTGTGGATGAAATAAAGGAACACAGGAGAGTGGATAGTAAAATCCAAGAAAAAAATGAGGAATTAGAGAAAAAGGATGATCCTAGTAGTACAGAGATTTAAAATGCTAACTATATCTTGTATAGGCACAGGGATTTCTTTGAGGAGTTACAAGGAGATGTACAAGGATTGACAGAAGCTGCCGAAGATAGATTAACCAAGTTATGTGATGATGAAGGGAAAATGAAGGATGCGACTATGTGGAAAAGTGAGTGCGAAACAATACTCCAAGAGATGTTGAAGATATCCACTATGGAGGATGTGACATTGGATGAAGCATGTGAGAAAAATCAGTGAATGATAATGATGGAGATTGTGATTCATGATGCATTGGGAGATGTTGATACTCATGAGCGCCAGGATTATACGAAGCATATGTCTGCAGTCCATTTGTGGCTTAGCACAAATTAGTTAAATACTGAATTTGTTAAACTTTTTATGCTTTAAACTTTTTGAAAAGGCATGTCCTTTTGCAAACTAATGTATAAATATCTGTTATTGGATAAATTGATAGTTGGTAGAAGATAGATTTAGAATATAATGGACTGCTGTAAGCATTATATTCTTAGAAATGATGACATTCGAGGAGGCCATGTTGCATGTATGAATTTCAAGGAAGATAATGAAAAACTGTTAATTTGGTGATTTCATCTTGGCATCAATTGTTTGTTGGATTCTTGTGATTATCTGATTTTCTTCAATCTGATGTCTCTTGATTGTTTAAATTGAAGTATCAAATATATATTCGATTTATCAGTACAATTTTTCTGTTTATGTGTGATTTGGTTCATTGGATTCTTTAAAGAAGAATTAAAATTCCTTTAAATTGATTATAGTAATCTGGGAATGTCATTTGGATCAATAAGAAGAATTAGATATTTAGATTTGATATTCTACCTCAAGTACAGTTTATCAAATCACATTCTTGCATGTTTATACTAGTTGTAAACTCATAGTTATATGCCAAACAATTAGAGAACCTGCTAGATAGAAACCATTCATTAAAGGCTTTCATTTGACTCTGTTCTACCCAACAAGGCATTGGTCTCCCTTGTTTACATTACATTAGTTATTTTTATTTCATTTTACATCTCTTAATTGAACATATTAATTCACATACCTTGATATTGCATATACAATTTATACCAAAGTAGGATCATATCTTTCCACTATTAAATTTCCACTTGTGGATACTTAGGTCAAGTAGGAAATATAAAATTCAAAATCTGTGTTACTCATATAGGTGCACCTGCCTAGGTTTAGTAGATCCTTAAGAGTAGAGGGTTTAACCATATCGGTTGGCCATATCAATTGACCAATAACATAGTGAGAGTGTGGCAACCTTTCGTGGTTCAGTCAACCAGCGTTTTTGAGATGTAAAAAATTGGCGACTCTGGTGAGGAAAAACTAGAGAATTGTTTGGTAGTAGACAGCCTTTCCATATAAAGTCACTAAAGAAAACCATAATTGGAGTTTGAAAGAAATCGACTCCGCTGGGTAAGATAACCACAAAATATTTTCTCACTTTTATAAAAAGTGGGTGGCGACTCTGAATGAATAAAAACAATGAGATTGATACAATAAGATACAAATCATAAAGGAATCAACCTAGAGTTCAAACCATCATAGTTTC
This sequence comes from Sequoiadendron giganteum, assembly GCA_007115665.2. Lineage (NCBI taxonomy): Eukaryota > Viridiplantae > Streptophyta > Pinopsida > Cupressales > Cupressaceae > Sequoiadendron > Sequoiadendron giganteum. The sequence continues at coordinate 9,273,765 of CM021106.1, read as the reverse complement.
TCATAACATGCAAGGAATAAGATCTTTGTACAAAGAGGGGGATGGTCTTGATAATAAAGGAAAGTCAAACTACAAAAACAATCAAGTCAAGAAAGTGTTTAATGATTTGGACAAAGCAACAAAAAACAAAGCATCAAATTTCTTGGTGGAAACACATAATTGATATGATATGCTTGCAAACGAATAGAGCCCATCTAAAGAGCTCCACACTCCTAAAGGGAGGAGAAATCCTTCCCACCCAACAAACCTTTGGAAGACTGATGAGCACATGGCTGAGTTCGAAGCTAGAAAAAGGAGAGAATATGAAGATGAACAAGTAACCTCACTCTATGAGGGAGGTCTTGAGTATGATGTGACTTTTGAATAAAATCATGAAGTTTTGACACGAGATGAAGAAGATTCACAATGGGAGAAAATGAGGCAAAATGCAGAAAGATTAAGGGTAGAGTATGAGAAACAACTTCAAGAAATGGAAGAATTGAGAAAGATGAAGTTACACAAAGCTAAAAAAAATATCAGTAACTGAATCACCCAAATATACACCCCCCCATAAAAGCAACAATATGAAGCCATCATGTCCCCCTCAAGCCCACCAAAATCAGCCTAGAAATCAATATAGGAACACTAATGCTCCACCACAACACCGAAATATTCAACCACCTCCTCATCAACAGTATGCACCCCTACAAGGCCCACAATATATGGCAAACAACAACCCACTCTACCAACACTAGAATTTTCAAAATCCCCCCCACAATGCACAACTATAATTAGACAATTTGATCTTACTGGGTTTCAAATCTATCCTTACCCCTTGGATAACAACTGGAGGAACTAAGTTCCTAAATTCACAAGAAGTAATGCAGTTACAACTGAGGAACATCTGAGAAATTTTAAGGCAGACATTCAGGACTTAGACATGCAGTATGAGGATGTATAAATGAGACTATTCATGATGTCATTGATTGAGGATGCCAGAGACTACTTTAGCAGTTTACCAACTGTATCCATTTACTCCATTCAGGTGTTCCACGAACAATTTATTCAACAATATGGAAATCAGTGTGCATCAAATTTTTCCTTACATGAGTTAGTGACAATTCAAAAAGATCAAAATGAGTCAGCCTTTGATTTTAACCAAAGGTTCATTAAATTACACAACAAAATACCTCAGACATCCAAGTTGGCTGACCCTACTACGTTGACTATCTATTTGAAGGCCTTTGACCCCAAGACAAGATATGAATTGAGAAATAAAGGTCCTAAGAATCTAGTGGAGGCCCAAAAGATAGCCTTAACCATTGAAAATAATAGGAAAGCTGCAAAGATGTTTTCTAAAAGGGAAAACCCCAGGGTTCCTCAATATGTTCCCTCAAATAGACAAGAGAACACATATAGGAATGAAAGACCCAGGCTGCATGACATGCCTTATAATAACAATTGGAAATATGGGAAATTGGTGAATGATAGACCTAGAAATAAATATACACCAGATCCATTAAAAAGAAAAGGGCCATACATGGTAGATAAAAGTCACTAATTTTTAGTCTGTTATGCACCACATTCCCCTGAACATTGTGTAACAGCTCAGTCAGTATTGGAGGAAGATACATAGGAAGATGATGGTGGTGAAGACCAGAATGTCTATCTAACTTCCCACACTCTTAACCCTTTGGAGCAGGAGTATGCATCTTTAGAGGAGGAAGGATATGAATACAATGTGGATCACCAAAAATATAATGTTCACATGGCAGAGCAACATGTTTTCTCCGACCATGAGGAAAATGAAAATGAGCAAGACCCCCTTGTTGCATCAAGTCAGACTAATAGATGCAATATAAGAAGACCAAGTGAAGAGGAGATTAAAAGATTGACAATTGCAGCAGTGGAGGATGCTAGAAACAAATATCTTTTGAGAAACAAAATGGTAAATAGAGATGAGGGTGTCCCAAGGGGGATATTTATAAAAAATAAAAAGGCATCACATGAGACATCAAAAGGAACTAATGATAAACAATCAGACAAAAGAGAACAGAAAGGACCCCCTAAGGAGGAAAGTAGGAAACCTCCCATTGAAAAGAAAAATCTAGATCAAACATCAAAAAAGGAAAAGGAAGAAAACAAAGGAGAATGCACTGAACCTAAAAGAGCAATCAAAACTGAAGGTACATCCTTTGATTTTATACAAGCTCTATCTCAATTGAATTTTTTTGTGCCATTAATTGAAATGATGAAAATCAAAGAATATAGGGAAAGTACCATACAACTAATTTCTAATTGAAAACAAAATATAAGCCCTGGAAACAAAGAGGTCTTAGAGATAAATAATAAAAGGAAGGAGGTAAAAATCCCAGAAACCTACATAATGAACACACCACAAATTGACCCATTTTTCACCACTTTACTCATAAGTGGAAAACTAGTAAGAAATTGCATGATAGACGCGGGTGCTTCTATGAATATCATGCCAGTAGGAGTAATGAAGTAGCTTGGTCTATGGATAGATGTGGAGGGAGGTAAATGCTATGCCATGGATAGCAGGCCTATCCCGGTTGTGGGAATCATGAAAAATGTGGAAGTAAGGTTAGCAACTTACCCACAAGCCTCTTACACTATTGACATAACTGTAATTGACACACCACCCCAGTTTGGGATGCTTCTATCGAGATAGTGGACTGCTGCAGTAGGAGGCAATGTACATTTTGACTTATCATATGCCACCATACCAGTGAATGGAGAAGAGGTAAAATTGTATAGAGAACCTAGAGTGAATCAAATTGTTGAATATGCTCCTCAAGAGCCATTGAATTTTTTTTTGTGATGTTGATTTGGGAAGCTTTAGAGTGGAACTATCTCAACCTGAGTTGGAAAGCAAAGATCCAATTGATCAGAATATTTCTGAAAATCAACAAGGAATATGGAAAATGTACTTTGATGGAGCTTGCAGCCAAGAGGGTAATGGAGTTGGTATAGTTTTCATATCTCCTGATAGTTCAAATTATAAATATTCATTCCTATTAGCATTTGAATGTACAAACAATGTAGCAGAATATGAAGCTTTGTTGACTGGATTGAATTTAGCAGTTAAACACAAGATCAAAATATTAACAGTTTTTGGAGATTCGGAACTGGTTGTATCTCAAATCAGATCAAAATATATAGAAAAAATAAAAAACTCAAACAATACAAAAATGCGATATGGGATACAATTGAACTATTTGATGCTTTTTCCATTGATTGGGTAGACAGATCAAAAAACACAATGGCAGATTTCTTGGCGAATGTAGTATTAAAACAAGATGATATTGCATTAGCAGGAGTGTCCCAAGTGGAATTCAAAACAAGACCTGTAGTACTTGACAATGTATATAGTTGGCAGGTTTTCAATGATGACACTAACCTTTTGAAATTCCTCCAGTGTATAGACCAGTATGAGGCTCAAGAAATTGATTTCAACGCCTTTGTGGAAGAAATAAATGGATAAGAGATAGTGTTTGGAAAGAAGGTCTTGCAACTTAAAACTAATAAACTTCCCAAGGGGTTGGTGCCCTTGGAAAGAGTATACGATGGAAGTGATTGATCCCTTATGAAACAAACACCAGTCAAAAGGGAAGATATTGAAGAATAAACTTGGGGACCGAACTATCACCGAGGAAGGTATATATTGGAAAAAGGATAAGCCCTACTATCCAAAGAATGCTGATTTCATTGTTAATAAAGTATAAACATGTGTTCGCATGGTCTTATGAAGACCTCAAGGCATATAGGGAGGATTTATTTCAGCATGAAATCCCATTGAAAGCAGATGCAAAGCCATTTAGACAAAAACAAAGGCCCATTAACTCCACTCTGGAACCAAAAATGCAGGAAGAATTGACCAAGCTTAGAGATGGAGGTATTATCAAACCTATGAGGCACTCAACATGGGTGTCAAACCTTGTTCCTATTAGAAAGAAAAATGGAGATATAAGACTGTGTGTAGATTTCAGAAATTTGAATGTAGCATCTCTTAAAGATAACTACCCATTGCCTAACATGGAAGCCATACTGCATAAAGTAACTGGGTGTGATTTGTTGTCTATGATGGATGGTTTTTCTGGTTACAACCAAGTTAAAGTCAAAGAATGTGAGCAATACAAAACAACTTTCACAACCCCATGGGGGACATATGTATATGTGAGGATGCCTTTTGGTCTCACTAATGTGGGAGCAACCTTTCAAAGGGCTACGGACTTAGCATTTGCTGACCTGATCAATGCTATAATGGTGGTGTATCAGGATGACCTCATAGCTTACTCAAAAAGGGCTGAAGATCATATAGGGCACCTTGAAAAAATATTCATTAAAGCTTTAGAATATGGCATCAGTTTGAACCCTAAGAAATGTCATTTTTCTGTTATAGAGGGAAATCTCTTAGGACACATTGTATCAAAAGAGGGAGTTAGGATAGATCTTGAGAGAGTTGAGGCTATATATAAGGTTCATATCCCTAAAAATGTGAAAGCCATCTAGTCATTCTTTGGGCAGATTAATTTTGTTAGGAGGTTTGTATCCAACTTTGCTGAGATTGTCAAACCCATATCAAAAATGTTAAAAAAGGGACAAAAGATTGAATGGACCCCTGAAGCATTAGAAGCCTTTGTATCCATTAAAAGAGACATTAAGGAAGCCCCTATCCTCAAATCTCCTGATTTCACAAAACCTTTTCAGATATTTTTATTTGCTTCTCTGCATACAATAATTGTTGTCATGTTATAGAAAAATGAGGATGGTCATGAGAAACCTGTATCTTTCTTTAGTAAATATTTACAGGGATCAAAATTGAAGTATGACACAATGGAAAAACAAGCCTTTGCACTAGTAAAGGCCACAAAATCTTTCAGGATGTATATTGTTGGAGCCAAAGTAATTGCATATGTTCCTCACGCAGTAGTCAAAGATATCTTGACTCAATCAGAAGTGACAGGGAAAAGGTGCAAGTGGATTAACAAAATTCAGGAATTTGATATGGAAATACAAATTACTAAATTGGTAAGAGGCCAAGGATTGGCCAAATTTATGGCATAAACAAACATTGAGGCAAATCAAATCTGCAATGTACAAGGAGAAGGAAATGCAATTGCAAGAATTGAGCACACACCCTGGTACATAGACATCATGCATTACCTTAGGAACACAAAATGCCTAGAAGGACTCAGTGATAACCAGAAAAGAACTTTAAAACTGTAGGCTTCTAAATATGTATTTATAGGAGATCTATTCTAGAAAGACAGAGATGGAATGTTGTTGTTATGTTTGGATGAATCACAGGCTGATCATGTTCTAAAATAAATGCATGAAGGAGTCTATGGAGGACATTATTCAGCAAGGACAAATGCACATAAAATCCTCAGGGCAGGTTATTACTGGCCAAGAGTTTTCAATGATTCATTTTTGTATGTAAGGAAGTGTGAGGCATGCCAAAATTTCTCAGGGAAAATGAAATATGAGGGAGCTCTACCACTTAGACCTATGCAGGTTGAATCCCCTTTTCACCAATGAGGGATTGATTTCATTGGATAAATACAAGAGAAGTCAAGTGGAGAACATAGGTGGATACTAGTGGCCACTGATTACTTCACCAAATGGGTGGAGGCAATCCCAACCAAGCAAGCAACAAGTAAAGTCATGATCAAATTTCTACTGGATAACATTATTGCTAGATTTGGTACACCATTGAGAGTGATTACAGATAATGGCATGTGTTTCGGGTCTGATGAGTTCAAAGAGTTTTGTAAGACATATGGTATCAATGTTTCTTATTCTGCCCCATATCATCCACAAGCTAATGGTCAAGCATAATCTAGCAACAAGAGTCTTTTAAAAATCATAAAAAGCATGCTCGGTAAGAACACAAAATCTTGGGATTCAAAGTTAAGATTGGTTGTATGGGCAGATAGATTTACTATTAAAAAGGAAATTGGGAAATCCCCATATGAATTAGTCTATGGAGCACAAGCTAGGATGCCTTTGCAAAATTTATTGCGAGTTTACAAATTTATCCTTCAAGAAGATATAGATGTTCCTGAACCAATGGAGGAGAGAATGGAGCAGCTTGCAGAACTTGATGAAATAAGGAGAATAGCTCAAAACCAGAACATGAAATTGCAAGCACGAATGAAATATTTATTTGACAAAAAATAAAAAAGTAGAAAATTTGAAAAGGATGATCTAGTATCGATGTGGAATGCTAGATTCCAAGAGAAGGGAAAATATGGAAAATTTGAGGCACTATGGTTAGGACCTTTTGTTATTATTGGAAAACAAGGAGAGGATTCATACTATTTACAAAATATGAGTGGTGAAGAACAGGAATTGCCTGTATATGGGAAATTTCTAAAAAACTTTTTCTCTTAAAAGTCACAAAGGATCAAGGGTTGCTAGTGCATGGACAACTTTTGAAGAAAAACTTCTCATAAAAATTTTCATGCACAGTAGTATAGGAAGTAAAGGATACAGGAAATTGCTAGTACATGGAAAATCCTGGAAATCCTTTTTTGATCTTTTTCCATGTACAGTAGTTTAGGATCATTTTTTCCATCTCCACTTGCTCTCATCCATAATGTTTGGTCTACTCTCCCAAAGATCTGGATCCTTGCAATGATCTCACAATCATTCATCCCCAGACAAAGCCACTGTTGGAATTGTGAAATTTTGACAATTTTATTAATCCTTCATGATTATTAGCCTCCCAAAAGGTTCATAATATAGACACAAAAATCCTCACATAGCATCTCTTACCTAAATCCAAACAAAATTTTGTCATAAAGCCTTATAAGATTCATATAGCATTAAAACTTTAACATATGAAAATATCGGCATAAGTTGATGTAGGTCTCATCAATGAAAATATACACATCCTCAGTATATTGGTAGGACATGAGAAAGGTCACACTAATGAAATTATATACCAAAGGAATGCGGGTTTGTATTTCTTATCGGCAAGACAAAAGGTATCGGCATGATGATGAGAGGTCATATTGAGCTAAGTTACCTTTGGCCGATTGGAGAAAAGTGAAGTCTATCGGAGAGACTTTGGTCATCGGAGAAAGACTTCAAAACACTAGCCGAAGCGCTATTGGTCTTGCTGATAAAGCAAAAGGAGGACTCACTCGGTAAGACAAATGATGTCGGGGAGAGTTCAGAAAGTCATACTGACCCCTCGGGTTACATCAAAAAAACTAAGCATGCAAAGGGTGTCGAGAAGATGATGCACATGGTCTTGATGAAGAAGAGGTGTATTGGTGAGACATGTTACTTTGGGGAGATCTAAGAGACATCACGGCAAATATTTTTCTATCGGCAGAACAATATCTTGGTCTTGGTGACATAAGTTAATAATGAAAACACCTCGATAAGACGAAAAGCTTTCGGGGTAAGGTGAAGAACCGTTGGCCCGATTCATTAAGTCTGGGTGATAGTTGCTTCGTTGAAGGTCATGGCAATATAAAAGGAAAAAGGAAAAAAACTATCGGGGAGACTTGTGACATCAGAGAAACTGCAGGACGTCTTAGTGGATGGGTGAACATTGAATAGGCGGACCGGCCAGAGATTTGAAATGTCTTGCTGATATGAGCCTTGATGTGACAGCGAGAATTTCGAAAAAAACTTGCAGCATTCATGTCTCAGTAAAGACATTAATGGCACCATGAAGCATAGAAGATTTTTCATATCAGGGTATGATCAATTGAAATCATTGTCTCACAAAATTCAAAGTGAAGGAGAGCAAAGGAACCAGCAGAGCAATTAAGGCATTCACCTGGCTTGAATTTGCAAGAAAGTTACAGTAAGTTTTTCATCCTCTCATAATTCATAAAATTTTGAATTATGGAAGGCACTGGTTTAGGAAAAATAAAGGGAAGAAAACCCGGGGAGGGTAGCCAATCGAAAGAAAAAAAGAAAAAGATTGAGTTGCAACTAGAAGGTACTGAAAGGAAGCTAAATCAAGACCTCATAGACCAGTTACCTAGTTCTGGACCTAGAGTCAGACTTTTTTGTACAACTCAAAGTGGAAGTTGACAAATTGGATGACAAATACAAATTTATAGGGGATGTTTGGACTCCGATTAGGGGCTATGAGTTATTCATTTTCCATTATCATAGGAGAAATCACTTTGAGCCGGTGTGCAATCCATGGAGGCTTAATTTTTGGAAATTGGTGTGCCCTAATGTTTTTATTGATGTTGAACTGGTAAAGATGCTAGCTTGACACTATGACTTGAAAAACAAAACTATATGTGATTTGTCAGGGAACCCGTTGATACATGTATCTGAGAATGCAATTGCTGAGGTTTTCAGGATGGAGGGAATATGCAGTGAGAAAGTAGTAAGTGAGGAGCTCGATAGTGATTTCAGAAGGATGGACACCATTTATAAAGGGTGGAGGTTATCTCTGCACAAAATTAGGTGTCATGGCAAGCCTACTCCAATGGAAGACAGTGAGGGGCCACCCTTTCATGTAGATCTCTTCGAACCTTACCTGAAATATACTTACTACTGAGTGGGATAGGTATTAGGGATGGAGGTACCTAAGCATATGACAGTTGTGCCCATGGTAATTTCTGAAAACATTCAGTATCACAATTCCAGATCATTTGACTATGTTGCACATGTTTTTAAGGATCTGGATGCAGGTTTGATGGTGATAAAGAGTGGTGCTTTTGTTCTCCATCTCATAAATTACTCACTATTGATGCACTTAGTGCTATACTTTGGACAAGAGTTTGGTTTATGGCCCCAGTAGCTGAGGATTTCATAGCCCTACAAGGAAGGTAGGCCATTTCCTATTCAATTATGGACTGTTGTTTGGGACAACAGGTTTGCCAATTCAAATTTCTTGCATTTTGAAGAATTCTTTGTGAAACCCTTGTATAGATTTTTCAACCATCCTTGTGATTTTTCTTTATCTGAAGAAGTAAAAAGGTTTCTTAGGCCTAGAGATTACAATGGACCAATTAACCACAACTGGGGGGATTGGTATTGCTTAGAGAATGCCACGATGATTAGGGTTTATGGCTTTGAGCACACACCTTTCATTCTACCCAGAACTATCCCGAATAGAATTGCATACCTAGCAATTGTTAGAAAAATGGATTACTCCAGTGTTATGAACTTAAGTTCATATGGGAAACAGGCCTTTATGCCTAGTACATTGTGTTTTAGTGATTTCACTGTATTAGCCAAGGAAGGTTATGATTTGATTTTGGATAAATTGTTGCACTATAACATGAGAAGAGCACCAATGAGAAAGAATTTTGATCTAGAAGGGTATATCCACTCTGCTAGACAAAAAATAAATTTTAGAGGTAACCATCATGTGCCCTATAAATCTAATGACATAATCAAAAACTTGGAGGCAGAGGAAGCTGAAATTGTGATTGAAAAACATGATTAGGAGTTGGTGGATGCTGAGTTGTTATCCTCCATTAGGGGGATATCAGAAGTAGACAGGCCATAAAGCTCATTTGGGAAAGTTTCAAGAATGAAGACTCAGGACTATACCTATGTTTCCAGAGAAATAGATATTGAGGAAACCGTGGATGTAGATAATAGACATGAAGACTATAGGTCTTTTATATCAGATGATGAATTTATAAAGACTTCGGAGTTTAAGACATTTTTATATAAACAGAAGGGGAAAGAGATAAGGGGACAGGTTGATAATGTCACTCCAGGAAATGAGGATCAACTGTTAAAAAGTTTAAAGGATGAGGTAGATAAGGAGATGATCAACATGACCCGTGGAAAGGGAAGAGAGATGCTAGAAAAGGTAGGTGTTATGATTTTTCCAGGTTTGGATCTAAATTCTGCATTGGTTTTTGATAGTTTCTTAAGAGATAACAATGCTACCCACAAGCTCAATATAGAGAAGATGACGGAGGTATACACAAGATCAAGATATAATCCTGATGATGAAACATTAATGATTTGGGCCTTCTATCCTCCTCACAAGAAATCAATTGTTATTGATACTGAAAAGGAATTCAGACATGTCATGACCCTAAAGGCTGGGGAGGTTGATTCTGTAGAAACTTCTAATATTGGGATAAATATAGCCAAGTTGAATACAACCCAAATCCAAGGATTGATAAGAGAAAGGGAGATGTATAAAACCAGTAATGAGAGGATGTTGAGAGAGAATGAAAGCTTGAAAGACTTGGTAGGTGCTGTAACAAAACCAACAAGGATGCTCACCCAAGGTGAGAGTTCATAGAAAAGGGACCATTGGGAAGGATCAACTGCATACTCTCAAGGGAAAATAGATGCACTTGCTACAATAATAAAAAGAAGGTAGGACGTCCTAACCACTTGGTTAAATAAGCTCTGGGGAAAACATTCACAATTTGTGGATGCAATAAAGGAACATAGGAGAGTGGATAGTAGAATCCAGGAAAAAATCGAGGAATTAGATCAAACGGATGATCCTAGTAGTACAAAGATTTAAAATGTTAACTGTATCATGGATAGGCACAGGGATTTCTTTGGGGAGTTACAAGGAGATGTGCAGGGATTGACAGAAGTTGCCGAAGATAGATTAACCAAGTTATGTGATGATGAAGGGAAAATGAAGGATGCGACTACGTGGAAAATTGAGTGCAAAACAATACTCCAAGAGATGTTGAAGATAGCCACTATGGAGGATGTGACATTGGATGAAATATGTAAGAAAAATCAGTGAATGATAATGATGGAGATTGTGATTCATGATGCGTTGGGAGATGCTGATACTCATGAGCACTAGGATTATATGGAGCATATGTATGCAATCCATTTGTGGCTTAACAAAAATTAGTTAAATAATGAATTTGTTAAACTTTTTATGCTTTAAACTTTTTGAAAAGGCATGTCCTTTTGCAAACTAATGTATAAATATCCATTATTGGATAAATTGATAGTTGGTAGAAGATAGACTTAGAATAGAATAGACTGATGTAAGCATTATATTCTCAGAAATGATGACATTCGAGGAGGCCATGTTGCATGTATGAATTTCAAGGAAGATAATGAAAAACTGTTAATTTGGCAATTTCATCCTGGCATCATTTGTTTGTTGGATTCTTGTGATTATCTGATTGTCTCCAATCTGATGTCTCTTGATTTCTTAAATTGAAGTATCAAGTATATATTTGATTTATCAGTACACATTTTATGTTTCTATGTGATTTGGTTCATTGGATTCTTTAAAGAAGAATTAAAATTCCTTTGAATCAATTACAATAATCTGGGAATGTCATTTGGATTAGTAAGAAGAATTATATATTTAGATTTGATATTCTGCCTCAAGTAGGGTTTATCAAATCGCATTCTTGCATGTTTATACCAGTTGTAAACTCATAGTTATATGCCAAACAATTAGAGGACTTGCTAGATAGAAACCATTCATTAAAGGCTTTCATTTGACTCTGTTCTACCCAACAAGGCACTGGTCTCCCTTGTTTACATTACATTAGTTTTTTTTATTTCATTTGACATCTCTTAATTGAACATATTAATTCACATACCTTGATATTGCATATACAATTTATACCAAAGTAGGATTATATCTTTCCACTGTTAAATTTCCACTTGTGGATAGTTAGGTCAAGTAGGAAACATAAAATTCAAAATTTGTGTTACTCATATAGGTGCACCTGCCTAGGTTTAGCAGAGCCTTAAGAGTAGAGGGTTTAACCATATCGGTTGGCCTTGTCAGTTGACCAATAACATAGTGAGTGTGGAAACCTCTCGTGGTTCAGTCAACCAGCATTTTTGAGACCCAACAGGTGTAAACACTATTAGCATTAATGTCTTTAAGATTGTATATGTTGAAGATATTGAGAAAATTATAACAAAATATGTTACAAGTTGACTGTGAAGCAGTGAAGATCAGTGTGTTGGAAAGTTCAATATCTTGATGATGAGAATTTGTGTATTAAATTTTTTGTTTGTAGATGTATGTAGTTTTTACTTCATAGGTTTCAGAGGTGCACATGGATATTTGAGCAAGTTATAAGGTTTTGTGTTCTGACAGTTATTTTGTTACTAGAAATGGTGTTCACATAAGAAGATAACAAATTTCTAGAAATCTGAAGTGTTGCGTATGTTCCTGAAGTTTTTGTGGATTTTTCTAGATCATGTTCTATCTGTGTTGCACATCCACATTGATCATTGTGCTCGTGATTCGATATTTTATCTTGCGTGTTAATTTTTTTCATGTTCATGGCCGACAAGGTAATTGAAGCGTATTGTGGATCTCTGAGGAGGAATATTTGAAGGTGTTTTGTGTTCGAGGACATTTTTTTGGGTCCCTACTATGTTGTGGCTGACCTTGGTTGATACACATTTATAATATTTATTGTTTTGGGCCGACAATTTGCATTCATTCTATTATTCTGGTGAGTTTGACATGAAGCAATGTAAATTCTTGTTGCGGATATATATAAGTGATTATTTTCTCATTTGAGATGTATGAAAAATAGAACTATGTGTGTAATATGCGTGAATAAGGTTTATATCATTCAAAATCAGAGTAGAGTGTGAATAAGAGTGAAAAAGAGTGAAGAAGTGTTCATGTGTTTAACTATAACTATACTCAAGCATGAGCAAATGCTACTTTCTCAGTTCAAATAATTTAGATGGATTTAATCTAAAAGTTTTATGTAAGACAATGATTCTTCCTTTAAGCAGTGAGCTCTAGGCATTGTTCCTGAATGCATGTGCATTCCTCATTTATTCTTCTTATAATTTTAATAGGGTATAACTTGTGGATTAACCTCCACCATGTTTTTTCCCCTAACAAGGTATCCATGCAAAAAAAATTTGGTGTTATGTGTGTTTCTAATGTGTTGTTGATTCATTCGTTCACTATTATTAATCAGATCTGAGAATAAAGGTTAATTAGTTTAATAAGTTTGAAATTATGTGACAACTAATTCACCCCCCTCTCAGTTGTCTTCCCTTGTGTTGCCAATGAAATTTTGGAATGGATGACTCCAAATTGGTTTGTACCCCTATGGTAACCAACTGTAAACTGGGTAAGGATGATGAATCTTCTAAAGTTGATCAGAGCATGTACAGATCTATGATTGGTGGACTACTATACCTTACTACTAATAGACCGGATATCATGCATTCAGTATGTTTGGTTGCAATATTTCAAGCAGAATCTAAAGAGACACATGTTACAACTGTGAAGAGGATATTCAAATATCTTAAGGGGACTCCAGATTATGGTCTATGGTATCCTAAGAATATTGAGTTCACCTTGAATTCCTATAGTGATACAAATTGGGTTGGTTGTGTAGATGATCAGAAGAGTACAAGTGGTGTTGTATTCTTTCTTGAAGGAAGACTGGTCTCATGGTTGAGTAAGAAATAGGATTAAGTTTCTTTGTCCATTGTAGAAGTTGAGTATATTGCAGCAACATCTTGTTGTACATAGGTAATCTAGATGAAGCAAACCTTGAAGGATATAGGTGTGATATGTGATGAGCCTATCTCTATCTTTTGTGACAATACAAGTGCAATACACATTTCAAAGAATCCGGTGATGCATTCTAGGACAAAGAATATATATATCAAGTATCATTTCTTGAGGGAGAAGGTGTTGAAGAATGAATCCCGACTTGAATATGTGTCTACTAAGGAACAGAGTACTGACATATTCACTAAGGCTCTTTCGAAGGATACTTTTGAGTATCTCAGGGAGAATTTAGGGGTTACTGCCCCTCCGTCCTTAAACTAGGTGCACATGGAGGTGCACCATTCTAGTGGTTCTACAAATTCTTCATCGGTTTGGACTAGTGATTGAGGTCTACTCCTCAGGGGGAGTAGAGAGTATCATTGTTGCAGTATGAGATGTGGATGCACTCTTAAGAGGGAGTGATCAGAGCTTTATATGGTAGAAGTTTAATGCAAAAAATATATTTTCCATTGATGTCAAATGGGGAGAGAGTGTCATGTGAAAAATCCTATTTCAATCTGCGGAGAGAGTGACATATGAAGAAGTTGAAAGGAGAGAAGAGTGCAACAATTCTTGTGCAGGTTATCTAATTTGGAAAAGAAATGAAAGAATAAGTAGGAGAGTGTGTATGTTGTCTTTGATAGTTTTTCACATCATGTGTTGCCATCAATGACAAAGGGGGAGATTGTTGCAAGTATTGATGTGTTTGGTGGTGTTGTCATTAATATTGTTATTGATGTCAACATAATTCAGATTGTTTTTAGGTGGTAAATGTATAGTTGAGATACTGTAGAAGTGTTGAGATTACATGGAGCTATATTTATGATGTTCCACATGTGTTAATGCTAAGTGATTTTGAGAAAATTAATAAATAATGAGGACTATGTTGTATGTGTGTTCTGAGTGTGCTCCAATAATGTTCTCTACATTTCTTCTATGTTGATCCTATTCTTGTTTAGATCTATAGTATTGTTTATGAGAGTCATTGCATAGTATATTTTGAGTTTTAGCTTTGGGGTTGATGGAGAATGAAAGATGTGTTCACCGGTGTGTGAACCAGTTTGGCAGAACTGTTTATATGTGGACTGGGAGATATGTCTCTAATCCACAGTCTCTTTGTGGTTCGTTTAAGATCTCATGGATCTAGAAGAAGGTTAATATTGATGTTATCTATGTTCTATAAAATGCGCTTGTGGTTTGGTGCTCTATAAATCTTGTTCCAGAGCTACTGTGAGTAACTGCATGGTCTGATTGGAATGTTGAAGAGTGTTTTGTGTATAAAGTTTTTTGCAGTTGTTGTGGATGTATTTGAAGGTTTCTAAGAGGTGTTCTAGTGTCTAGTGAAGTGTGTTATGTGAGTCACACATGATCATCTTGTTGTAGATGCACGTACTTCAAATTTTATTGGTGTTTTTATTAGGTTTGGCTGACCTGGTGTTTACATATTACATGAAGAATATGCATCTATTAAGGAAGTGTGTGATTGATCCAAGATGTTGTTTGGATCCCAATTAAATATGAAATTGGTCCTCTCTCATTCTTATCCATCGTGGCAATGTTGAGTAGCCAACCTAATTTGAATTTGTAAAATGAAGGATATGTAGCCAACCTTGGAGAAATTTAAGGTTGAAGATGGTATAAAAGCAAGTCAAGATATTGTGAATTGTAAGTAGATGTGTGAAGTGTGTGAACAAGTGCAAAAATTAGAGTGTGTAAGAGTGAATCAAGGAAATAGTACTTTGAAGTGTTAGATTCCTTAAAGTAGTGAGTTGATGGTATCTATAATCCTTTGATCAAGTTGTGAATGCGTGGAACCTATTATGGTGGATCTTTATTTATCTTTTTGTCTGTAGGAAGTGAGCCACCTTTTGGACAGTGAGTCTTATTTGTAGGCAATGAGCCTTTGTATATGGATAGTGAGTCCTTTTTGGGCAGTGAGCCCTCTGATAGTAAGACTTTGTATCTGGTATTGCATTTCTACTATTTTGTGTTAATCCTCATCATGGTTTTTCCCTCATTGCGTTGTCCACGTAAATATGGTGTCTTTGGTGTTTTCTTTTTGTTATCTTCATTTCATGTATATACTTAATAAAAAACTAAGTTAAAGTGGAATTGATTAAGGTTAGAAGTAAAAGTAATTTTGTATAATTGATTCACCCCCCCTCTGAGTTTTCTTGTACATTTCAACAAGGATCTTATCGGCAGTATTCGATGTTGTAGACCTTCTCATCTAAGGGAAGGATTTTGAAATTAACACTTGCCTTGGAGTAGTTGCAACACCATTACCTCTATATTTATATGGATTGATCAGCGAGATCCTCCCCCCCAACAAGAGTGGGAGGTTTTTCAACCTCAAGATGATTGAGTTTGTTCATCACATTGTGGAGAGGAGGGATGGAGTGTTTCCCTTCGGATCATATGTGTTGGTACAATTATATCAGGATATGCTTATTATTTGATACATATGATCATTGAGTGTGACTCTTGTCACACTACTACAAATGTGGGATTGGGAGTATATCTTAGTCATGCACCTATATATTCTTGTGGTGGGGTATAGGGATGACTCCCTTCTGGTAGATTATTGATGGGATTGGGAGCACAAATGGATGCTCCACTACAATGAGCTAGGGAGCCTAGAGAATTGGTGTCATTTCCTGGATGATCTGAGGGAGGAGGATATTGTGTGGAGGTCGTATGTAGGTAGACAATTTTGATCTTGGAGAGAAGAGGATAGGTTGTATAGGACCTATTTGTATTCAAAATTCTCCTTGATAGGGAGAGATCTCTTTATTATAGAGCTACATATGCGAGATAGGGTTACATGACAATATAGGATTCAATAGGATATCCCCCCAGGGCCCCAAATGTTCCAGAGGATTAGCAAAGAGTCTAGAGCAATACGGGGATAGTAGATTCTCATGGAATATGCTTGTTAGATGTTGGAGGAGCTCCCAATTATAGGATGGCCATGGAGAGGGGGAATAGATGATGCAAGGATGACTGTCAGATATCCATAATGGTGGTAGGAGGTTAGACCAATGAAGATCACACCAGTGGATCCCATTGTGCTGAAAGTTGGATTTGGAGGGGAGGATGAGAAGAGATCCCAGAGGAGGAGGAGAGGAGGTAAGAAGAGGGGTTAGGAGGTGATGCAGGAGGAGGTAGCACCAAATTTGGGGTGTCAGGGGTGTGCAGGATGAGGAGAGAGAGTATCAAGAGATGGATGCGGATGCCACTATAGTTGGTGAGAGGGCTATAGTGGTATACCGGGGGACACTAGTGGAGGAACCAGAAGTTAGGGTGGTAGGTACATAGGTCCTTCTTTGTATCTTATAGTAGAGGTTATGACAAATGGAGGAAGAGCAAGATAGGCTTTGGAGAAAGGTGGAGAGACTCCAATGGGAGGTACACCACCTGTAGGATGTAACTAAGGCCATGCAGGAGGATGGGGATAGAGTAGTTTTTAGGATGGTGAGGCTAGGAGAGAAGCTATAGAGGTTACAGGAAGAGAGGTACCAGCTATAGGAGTTGATGGAGATTTTCAGAGGAGAGACGAATGCAACTCTGGGTGTGGAAAAATAGGTCATGGAGTAGAGAGACGCACCTTTGAGAAGGGAAAAGGTAGTAGAGGGGGAGGTAATAGGACTACAGGGGAGATTTGAGGCCATAGAGACATAGATATAGGTCTTGCAAATGGAGATGGATGAGGCCATGGGGAGGGTAGAGACTGTAGAGGCACAAGAACAAATCCTAGAGGAGGAGTGGGACAAGGCAGTTAGGAGGGCCTCCCAGGTAGAGGAAAAACTTTCCTCTATGAGATTAGCACAAGATTCTTGGGAGCTAGAGTAGAGGAGACTATAGGGGCAAAGGGGAAGATATAGGATGGAGCATGAGCAGTACAAAGTAGGGGCGATAGGGGAGGCATATGCGAGGATGGAGGTAGGATATTATATGTGTGCATATTTATCTATCATCCTTGATCCAACACAGAGGGTGCCTCCCTATGTTAGAGTAGTGATACGGAGACTAGAAAGACTTTCACACTCAGGAGCCACACACACCCATGTGTATAGTGATTACAAAGAGGCCCCTCCTCATATCCAAGGATGTGAAGTAGAATCCCCACAATGATTAGATGTGGGGATTATTGGATATATAGACATGGGATAGACACAAGATCCCATTTTTGATAGGTGCACAACGGTTACATGTCATATAGGTAGAGAAAATAGAAAAAAAATTGTGTACAAATTGATCAGACTGCTTTTCCAAATTATTTGATTCATTACTCTTTATTGATTCAAGACACCATGATGTGTCAAATATACTTATATGTATATTACTATTTCCCTACACTTGTACTTTTATTTAGTGGACTTTGTGGACTATGGGCATGGACTTTATGATCTTTTTATTATGGAATTTATGATGGGGGATGAACCATGTGATAGACACTATATTTTTAGATATATATATGAGATGTGATGGATATGGGTGAAACTCTATATATGATTTCTATATGATGATTTAGATGTTTATTATGCATATGTGTATGATTAATGCAATTATGATTGCATGTATGCTATGGATGGGATATAGTATGCCTAACATTTTGTGATGTAGGATGTGATGACATGATTTATGATTTTATGATGTATGCTATGGATATGATACTAATGTTTTTTGTTAAAGTGGTGATGCGTTTATAGATTTATGATTCATGCATATGGAATGATGAGATGTATTTATGATATGCATTTATCATGGATGATGTATGGATTATGGATGATGCTTGATTATGAATGTATGATATGCATAATGTTATGGATAAATTATTATATGAATGTGTTATGATGATACAAATGCAATGAGATTAACCTAATGTAATGAATTATGATGCTTAGAATAAAAAATATAAACAACTAAAAATAAAAATGATAATGATAATGAGATGAGATGAGATGAAATGATAATGAAATGGATTTAAGATGCTTATAATAACAAATCTATATTAATCTAAACAACTTAAAATGATAATGACAATGAAAATATGATGAAATTAAATGCAATATAAAATGGATCAGTGCAATGGTTAATGTAAGGATAATGAAATGCAACTTAATGAGATAAAAATGAAATGGACAATGAAATTGATAAAAATGATAATGCAATGCAATGGAATGAACTTAAATGATAATGAACATGCATAGTGAGAAGAATAATGATAGAGGTTGTAGTACACCTATCAAAACCATAGGGACACTGATAGGAAGAAAAGGTGGGGGGAGCAACATTTGCACAACCAAAAATCACTAACCATAGGCTAGGGAAGATTGATGGGGGTGAATGCAATGCAATGTAAGGGATGAAATGAAAATATAATGTCATTTTACCATATTAGGAGCACTAAATGTTTCTATAGAATAGGACACAAGATGCCAAGGTATGAAGAATTGAGGCTAATTAATGCCAAATGCATCAAATAGACACAACAAAAAAGAAGGCTATCCCAACACCCCAATTTTGCAATGGCATTCGTCAGGAGTGATGTTGGAATAACCACAAGCACAAAGGATGCCCCAGTGTAACACAGGACCATAGGGATCTTGGTGGGTACTACGTGGGACAACCAAGAAGACAAGATCACAAAAAATCAGGATATTCCCCTATGTCTACCATCCAAAAGTGCACCATGATATGATGGATTGTGGAAACCTCGATGAGGTATAATAGGAAGCACAAATGATAAAAAAATGCAAAAGCACCAAAAGATCACAAAAAAATTCAAATATCCTTTGTCGTAGGACCAATAGGTGGATGCGATTGATGCGGTCTAATTTAAGGAAGGATCCATCCTATTAAGACCAAATATCAGGGTATATTTCCTGATTGACGTGACTTTGTATACTAAAAATAGATTGAATCTCACAGTACCAATGGATTCTATTATTAGGAACTAGTTGGATGGTGCAGGAGCACCCATGAGATTTTGGTTTGTCATTGTTTTGGTTTTGTTTCTCTCTTATGTAATAAGGTTCTTTTGGATCATATTCATGTTTTTAAGGGTCTATATGAAGTCTTAGGGGAATAGGTGTGGTCAAGTTGTCGAAAATGTAAAAATTGCTATATGTGGTAAAAGTTGTCAATATTGTCTAAAATGTTGCAAATTGTGGAATTTGAAGAGTCACATGGTGTAAATGAAGGAATTAGAACAATTGTAGTTTTAAAATTAGTTTTAAATAGTTGGTACATTTTTAAATAGCCTTGGGGAGGTCGAAACCAAATTTGGTGGTTACAATTTTGAAGTTTAAGCAATAAAATTTATTTGTTATCTGCAAATTTGAATGTTGCCACACTATTCTTTGATGTGGTATGGTGATGTACAAAATTTTCATGATCTACACATTATTGGGTGTGATAGAAGATTTATTTAACTTTCATTTTTAATTCGTTTTGTTGATTTTCGTTTAGTTTTATGTAAGTTATGATCAAATTGGTGACTGCCACTTCTAGATTTTTTATGTTACTAGTTTGTTGCAACACGTGGTATGAATTTGATATTCCATATATTGAATAAAAAATATTTGGGATTGAGATACATATAAATATACTTTCTAATTCACTTGGTATCATATATTTTTGTTGATTTTGGAGAGAGATATTGCAATTTTGGCAAAAATAGTTCAAAACTATCATAAACCATAGGCAGGGTAACTAGTGACTTTCAAAATATGATTTCTCATGGTTTCCATGGTGGAGAATTCTATTTTTTTGTGTGGGAGTATGAATTTTTTTATATTAGCATGCTCCAAAGTTTCAGGGTCCCATATTAAGTTTTTCACATGTTTTGTTGATGCCCTAGGTCTAATTTTTCATGTTTTCAACTTAATTGGCAGAAGGAAAATCCATTTTTTAAAGATTTTGTACAAAGTAACCTACCCCAATTTTGAGATATGTTATATAAAGCCCAAATGGGTATCGAGAACTATATTTACATTTTGGAAATATGTTTTTCACTAAACTTTATGGCCAAAAAACTCAATTTGTTGCCCCTAGGTTTTAGGTTTTAAAGATTGAAGGCTTGTGAGCAACAACCCACCAAGTTATGTTCTAGGATTGAAAAGTTTGATTTATTAATGTTGTGTTGAAGTTATCCACCCCTACGCTGCATCAAATTGGTATCAAAGCCTAAAAATTCTAGGAAAAAAAGTTTGGATTTTGTGTTTTATCTTTTTGTAGGTTGAAGGAAAAGATTGGATGCCAAAAGACTAGGCCAAGGGAAAAGAAGGGGCCTAAGGTGAGGTATCATGAATAAAAGGAGAAGCAAGGTGAAAGAGACTTTCTTGAGATAAAAAAATATTTTTTTGAGAATATTCGTTCATGGAGACTTGCAAAGTAAGGAGGTACAAAGCAATAATCAACAAGAGAGGAAAAGAAAGGAAAGGGAGATAAAGAAAAATGATGAGATGGTAAAGAAAATTGATATTGAACAAGAGATATTAGATTTGAGGCAAGACTTGGAGTAAATGAAATAAATTCAAGAAGAAATGAAAAAATAATGAAACTTAAAATGCAACAGCTCCTTGAGAGAGAAAAACAAGCAAGTGGTTGTCATCTACCAATAAGTAAGAAGGTTAAATGGTCTATCAAGAAGATTTTTTCTCAAAAGAAGATGGAAAGAGAAGACAAAAAAACTAGATATTGGAGAAACTTTGTTGATGAAGGAAGATCAAAATCCATTCGACAAAGAGGAAGAGGTAAGTAATACAATGGTGAGTATACCTATGACTGTTATGACAACAACTAGGATTGATCAATTGCCATTAGAGGTTCAAAACTTGTTGCAAGAGAATGTTAATTTGATAATAGATGAAACTCAAAGGGAAGGCACTAGTTCTCATGCAATATTTCTAGAATGGGAAAGCATGGAGGGAGAGCAGGGTGTTATTGAAATGTATGCAATCTATCATGGAGAAAGGAAGCAATTGTATGTTGGAGATGACAAGTTAAATCAAGGGTAAAATGTTACTATGTTGAGAAGGTCACCAAAATAGTGTGAGAAGCAAGGTAATCAACGTTGTTATTTGTTTTGTTCCAAGTTCTTAGTAGTTTTTTATTTTGCCAATTTCATATACCTGTGCCACATGTTCAAGAAACCTCAAGTGAAGATGAAGCCACTATGACACTGTTTGAAACAAGATCATATGTAGAGGTCTATGTAGATAATTCAAGGGATTTCAGACCTAATCTCAAGTTACTACCTTTTATTCAAGCGAAGCTTGAATCTTTTCTTTGCCTAAGAGTATGGTGCAGGAGCACGCATGAGATTTTGGTTTTTCATTATTGTAGTTTTGTGTTTCTCTTATTTAATAAGGTATTTTTGGATCATATTCATGTTTTTAAGGGTCTATATGAAGTCTTATGAGGATAGGTGTGGTCAAGTTGTGGTGCAGGAGCACCTATTTGCTTTCAAGCCTCCATGAGGCCATATTGTATAAATTCATTAAATTAGGTATTTTAATCTTGTAATAAGGTTGAATGAGCCATTTTATATATGTTTTAATTCATTTGGAGTCATTGATGAAGGTTTGGTGTGGGTATGTGTAGGATCATGATGGGCCAAAAAGTGGCGATATCTAAATGATATGATGACCCATGTGGCTAACGACTTTTTTTTTACCCAAAATTGATGAAACGAAAAGGGTTTTTAAAGGAGATTGTCACCTTTCCACTAATATAAATTATGCTTTACTTCGAATTTAATAAGTAATTATTATTCATTTTCTATTTGAACTACGACTAAATTCCTCATTGAAAAGCTAATTGAAAAAAATCTATAACTTTCAAACAATATCACATTTTTTGAATCCAAAATATGTATCACATTCTATGCTTCGCATACTATAGGACTAAAAAAAAAAAATTGAATTTCATGAATTTTTGACCAAGTTAAGGTGGTTAGACATACGACTTTTTATATTTTCTAAAATTTGTAATAAAAAATCATAATTAATTATTTACTATAAAAAAAATTACAAAAAAATATGCATCACATTCGGACATGAGTCCCCTAATTATATCTAAAATATTATAAAAAAATATTATCATTTTATTGTGGTTAGGGTGGTCAGACAGACACTTACTTATTTTTTCCCTAAAATTTAAGTACTACTGCATTGAAATTTCAAAATTTCACCAAATAGATTTAAAAAAATTAAAAATAAACCTAGTAGTTTAGAAACTACATTCAATTTGCTACAAATTTTATTGTTACATATTTTTGAAATAATATAGATAACTTATTAAAAATTTTACATCAAGTTTCCTAACTCTGATTTTCTAAATTTTATTGCCACTTAAGGGCCTTTTTTTTCCATGATGATCCTGCACATACCCATGTCATTTAGTTGAAAAAATGAAAACATTGTCAAAAGTTGTCAAATATTGTCATAACAACTTTTCTTGTTAAATGACAACTTTTTAAAAAGTTTGTTAAAAGTTGTTAAATGGTAGTTGTAGGTTGTTTGGAGCATAAATTTATTGTACAAGAATGAAAATGGGCCTCCAAGTCAAATTGGGGGGGAAGGTGGTTTTGAACAAGAGTTTATAAAGGAAGGCATGAATTTTTCTGCAATTTCCAATGTCTTGCCTTGTTATTTTACATGGTACGGATTTGTATGAAGTTTTACAGTCCTTAAATTGATTTTTATTGATAGAAGGATGAAATATATTTCATTTTAAATTGTTTTGGTGTTTTTTCATTGAGTTTGGAGAAAGTTATGATCATTTTACCATTGGAAACCCTATGGGATTGTTTTCTCTAAAAGTTGTAGGTTGTTGCAGAGAATGGTACGTATTGAAAAGATAAAATAAAGACCTAAGAAATTTTTGAAATGTTAAATATGTGAATCTAGTTTCATTTACTTCAATTCTCATCAAATTTCAATAAGATTTGAATAATTTATGACCATTTTGGTGAGGGTAGGTTTTAACACTGTCTAGGGTTTGCAGTTTTGGAAAAATGTAATAACTTTAGCTTCCACCGTTGGATCTTCATAAAAATTGGAAGGGAAGTCTGTAATTATGTTATATTAAATATCACCGAATGGATTGGAATTATAATTTTTTTTGGAATTTATAAGTGGTAGTTCAGTGCATTGAATTGTGGGTTGCCATGAGAATGTTTTCAATGTGATCTAGAATGCACTTAATCATTGTTTGAGACAAATAATTTTATGAAAGTTGTCAATTAAATGACATGTTGAGTTGTGAATCCTCTTGCTCTGCATCAGAGTGGTATCAGAGCCTGAAGATGCTCTCGTAAAGTTGTTTGTGGTTTGTGTTTGGTTGTTTGCAGGTTGAGGAAGGAACCTAATTGCCTAGGAGAGGCAAGGTGAAGTGGAAGCAAGGAGATACTTTCTTGTGAAGATGAAATTTTTGAGAAGATGTTGGCAGGCTGAGGATTCACGAAGGAAGAAGGAATGAGAGGAAAAGGAAATGAGAAAGAACTATTGAAAGAATGCAAGACAAGTAGAGTTTGAGAAAGCCATGTAAGAGATAAGCCAAAGGTTGGAAAGATTAGACAAAGAACACCAACTTCTTAAGGAGGCACAAAGGAGTTGGAATATACCAATTTCAAAGAGGTTAAGATGGCCTCTAAAGAAGATTATGCAGAAGCAAAGACAATATAAGAAGGCAAAAAATTCAGTCAAAGATGAAGAAGATGATTTGTGGATTTTTTTTGCATCCATTGAAGAAGAATGGGATAGTAAGATTGGTAATGGACAAGTCAAGCAAGAGGAAGAGGAACTCATCAAAGTAGAAGAAGATAAGGACATTGAGGTTGGAAGTGAATTTATTTTGAAGGGGAATTATATTAATAATTTGGTCATGGGTGAAGAGGAGTTTGAATCACAAGAAGACAAGGAGGAGACCTTAAGGTCTCGATATTTTGTTTCAGATTTTTCATTGGATTATGTATGTGCAGGTCATGAAGGACAAAGTGAAGTGTATAATGAATTGATAGAGTTTTGGGAACTCCAAGTTGTAAGGATGATTGATATAAGAATAAATAAGAATAATAAAAGGAAGAAAGGACCAAAGATGATTGCAAAGACAAAGGAAAAAGTGCAAAGTAACTGGAAGACAATGAAGAAGACAATTCAAAGGGGCTTGAATTATTTTGCCCCTGGGAGTTTGGTGCAGGAGCACCTATTTGCTTTCAAGCCTCCATGAGGCCATATTGTATAAATTAATTAAATTAGGTTTTTTAATCTTGTAATAAGATTGAATGAGACATTTTATATATGTTTGAAGTCATTTGGAGTCATTGATGAAGGTTTGGTGTCATTTAGTTGAAAAAATGAAAACATTGTCAAAAGTTGTCAAATGTTGTCATAACAACTTTTCTTGTTAAATGACAACTTTTAAAAAAAATTGTTAAAATTTGTTAAATGGTAGTTGTAATTTGTTTGTAGCATAAATTTATTTTACAATAATAAAAATGGGCCTCCAAGTCGAATGGGGGGGAAGGTATTTTTGAACAAGAATTTATGAAGGAAGACATGAATTTTTCTGCAATTTCCAATGTTTTGCCTTGTTCTTTTACATGGTATGGATTTGTATGAAGTTTTAAAAAATTTAAATTGATTTTTATTTATAAAAGGATAAACTAGCTTTCATTTTAAATTGGTTTTGTGTTTTTTCATTGAGATTGGAGAAAGTTATGATCATTTTACCATTGGCAACCCTATGGGATTATTTTCTCTAAAATTTGCAGGCTGTTGAAGAGAATGGTAGGTATTGTAAAGATAAAATAAAGACCTAAGAACTTTTGTAAATGTTATATATGTGAATATAGTTTCATTTTATTCAAGTCTCATCAAATTTCAGTAAGATTTGAATAATTTATGACCATTTTGGTGAGGGCAGGTTTGAACACTGTCTAGGGTTTGCAGTTTTGGAAAAAATGTAATAAATTTAGTTTCCACCGTTGTATCTTCATAAAAATTGGAAGTAAAGTTTGTAATTATTTTATCTTCAATATCACCAAATTTATTGGCTTTCTTATTTGTTTTGTGGAAGTTAAAAATGGTAGTTCAGTGCATTGAATTGTGGGTCACCATGAGAATGTTTTGAATGTGATCTAGAATGCACTTAATCATTGTTTGAGATGAATAATTTTATGAAATTTGTCAAGTAAATGACATGTTTAGTTGTGAATCCTCTTGCTCTACATCAAGTTGTCAAAAATGTAAAAGTTGTTATATGTTGTAAAAATTGTCAATATTGTCTAAAATGTTGCAAATTATGGAATTTGAAGAGTCACATGGTGTAAATGAAGGAATTATAATAGTTTTAGTTTGAAAATAAGTTTTA
This sequence comes from Sequoiadendron giganteum, assembly GCA_007115665.2. Lineage (NCBI taxonomy): Eukaryota > Viridiplantae > Streptophyta > Pinopsida > Cupressales > Cupressaceae > Sequoiadendron > Sequoiadendron giganteum. The sequence continues at coordinate 9,247,904 of CM021106.1, read as the reverse complement.
AATGGTTGGTACGTGTTTAAATAGCCTTGGGGAGGTCGAAACCAAGGTTGGTGGTTACAATTTTCAAGTTTAAGCAAAAAAAAATCTTTATTTTCTATAAATATGAACATTGCAACACTATTCTTTGATGTGGTACAATATTGTATAGAATTTTAATGATCTGCACATTATTGGGTGTGATAGAGGATTGAGTTAGATTTAATTTTCAATTGGTTTGGTTTATTTTTGTTAAGTTTTATGTAAGTTATGATCAAATTGGTGACTACCACTTCCATATTTTTCTCTAACCGGCTTGTTGCAACTCATGGTACGAATTTGATACTCCATATATTGATCTCATACCAATTGGGATTGAAATAAATATGAATCTAATTTATAATGCACTTGGTCTCATTTATTTATTTTTATTTTGGAGAGAGATATTTGCAATTCTGGAAAAACTAGTTCAAAACTATCATAAACCCTAGGTAGGCTAACTAGTGACTTTAAAAATATTATTTCTCATGGTTTCTAGAGTGGAGAATTATATTTTTGTGTGTGGGAGTCTTAAATGTTTCATATTACCATGATAAAATGTTTTAGGGTCCCATATTAAGGTTTGCACATGTTTTGATGATGGCCTAGGTTTGATTTTTCATGTTTTAGGTTTAATTGGTAGAAGGACAGTCCATTTTTTAAGGATTATGTACAAATTAACCTACCACAATTTTGATATATGTTATATAAATCCCAAATGGGTATCTATAACTGTATTTAAATTTTGTAAATCATTTCTGAAATGAAATTTATGGCCTAAAAACTCAATTTGTTGCCCCCATGTTTTAGGTTTTAAAGATTGAAAGTTTGTGAGCGAAAACCCACCAAGTTATGTTCTAGGATTTCAAATTTTGATTGGTTAAGGTTGTGTTGAAGTTATCCACCCCTACTCTGCATCACTGGATAAGGACATACTTGATGACATGATGCAACACCAAGACACACCTTAAGGATAGACCTAGGGGCTTGGGGGTTGATTGAAGATTAGCCTTGCCTATGTGAAAGCACAAAACCCTTGTAGTTCGATAAAAGACCAATGAATAACCATGGATAAAAGTAGAAAGATAATGATGGAGACTTAGATAGAAAAATAAAGACCGACACAAACATATGGACAAAATCCTCAGGGGATCATCAAACATGGTCTTGCCTATGTGAAAGCGCAGGGACAATGTAGTTCAACAGAAGGACTAAAATTACATGAGACCTAATGGTGACACACACAATGGAAGGATCCTAGATGGGTATGTGAGAAAGAAAATATGACACCAATATACAAGTGATGGGAAGCTTAGGATTTGGGATAAAAGCTCAGTGTTTGGGATAAAATCTCAAACCATCTAATGCTCAATGAAAATATACCAAGTTGTAGATGATGGGAGGTCGATGGAAGATGGATACGATAGGTTGATATGATAGGATATGGGGATAGAATAGGTGAAATCCTATAGGAAGGTACGATACAAGGTAGATAATGATTAAGCCCTCTATGAATGATGCATGTTGTCGGGTTTTCACCAAAATTTACTTGTCCAAGGCATCACCAAAGTTGGTTTTCATGATAGGATGAATTATTTCTCTTTACTATTTTTTATTTTTTATTTTTTTTTATTTTTTGTACTTTTCATGGTTTTTAACTTTTTTTGGTATTTTTCTACATAGGATAACCCAGCTAACCTAGGTAAAAAACCACTTCATGTGCATGATGTTGATGTGTTCTTTCAAGGGTTCCCCCTCAGGTGTAGCAAGTCGATATACCCCAAAACCATAATTTGTAGTGATGATGTAAGGACCCAACCAATTGGATTCAAAATTTCCTTTCTTTTCTTGATCTTGTTAAGTACATTGATTCTCTTTCAGGACTAGATCACAAATGTTGAATTGGTGGGGATGGACCTTATTATTGTAACTTATTCAAAGTTGATGTTGATAAGTCTAAAGGTAATTGTAGGCATTGATACGTTTCTCATCCAGGAGCTCTAGTTGACTCAACCATGTGACCTGAGTATCTTTATCATTGATTAAATTCTTCAAAGAGATACGAAGTGATGGGATCTCAACTTCAATCAACAAGATGGAATTTGTGCCATAAACCAAGGAATAGGGGGTAGCACTAGTGGGGTGCAGATGGATGTGCGATAAGCACAAATGGTGGGATTGAGGTGGAGGTTCCAATCACGACCAGTGTTATTAATGACCTTCTTAAGGATTTTGATGAGGGTTTTGTTGGTGGCTTCAGCTTGCCCATTACCTTGGGGGTAATAAGGAGTTGAAAAATTATGTTGGATGTGATATGTTCCACAAAGGTGTCTCATTTACTGGTTTTTGAAAGGCTTTCCATTGTCAGTGATGATAGTGGAGGGGATACCATATCTACAAAGAATATGGTAGAGGATCAATTTGGAGAATTGAATGCCAGTCATTTGTGAAAGTGGAATTGCTTCTATTAGAACCAACATTTTTCAATTAAAATTCTTATCCTTCTTATCCATTTAAGCCCATATTTTCCTATCATTTCATAAAATTCTTCACTTTATTTGTTGTCCATTTTATCGTGCATTTCAAATCCTTACCGCTCCCTTGGAAATCATTTCATGTGTTTTTTACCACCTTACCATAGCCTCCCACAATGGGCTCATGGTATGGTGGAAATGGACTGAGGCAGGTAGCTAACATGATGGCGGGTAACGGTTACCGCGGTACCGTGCACGACCAAACCACAGATCATGGTGGCCGCGGTGAACAGGTAGCGGTTAGCGAAATAGTCAGGCTAGTGACCATGGTAGCGATTAGCAGATGGAAGAGGGGGAGCCAATGCGTTACCCCAGATAGCCATCTGATAGACTACGGTGACTGTGGTGATAGGGTAAATAACCGATGAGGTAGCGAAGTGGCTAACAGGTAGCGGTTACCGTGATACTGTAGCCACTAAAATAATGACTGCGGTGACTGCGGTAAATGGTTAATAAGCAGTGGAGGTGATAGCGAAGTGGTAGGGAGGCGGTCAATGAGGGGTTACCGCTATACTGTAGCCATTAAAATGAAGACCGCGGTAATGCAGTAACAGTGAAGGCAATGTCAAATGGTCAACAACAAAGGAGGCATTGCATTATTGTAGCCGCTAAAACATAGACTGTGGTGACTGTGGTAGTCTATGAGATAACCGGCAAGGCAGTATCGAAACAGTCACTGCTATACCGCGGTCAGTCAACAGGATGACCGTGGTAGAGAGGTACAAGCTATGACTGCCACGAGGAATATTAATGTAAAAATTTAAAAGCTCGACTATAGTCAGAAACATTTAAATTGTCGATAAGGCAACTTATTTAATTTTTTTTCTTCTATTAGAATATCAAGCGGTTATGGCAGGTAAAATGAAAGGTCATGACTGTTGATCTGTGATATAAATATTTGCAAAAAAATCAGTCACAGGGGGTTCGAGAGTAGGAAATTTTTCTCAGAAATGAGACTGGGAATAAAATGATGTAAAAAAAACCTTCTGGAAACAGTGCAATGGGGATGATTTTTGACTGAATTCCTTCCCGATTTTCGTTGTGGTGATGTTATAACTGTCAATTTTTGTTTAGTTCTCTCCAATTTGGAATCTTTTGATCATTTGAGTTTAAATATCAAGTATATTTTAATTCTTCAAAGTGCATTTCTTCACTTTGTGTGATTTCATTTACTGGTGTCTGCAAGTTAGAGTTAAATTCCTTTAAACGAGTCACAATGTTTGTGAGATTTCTTTTGGATAGATGAAGGAGAGCTAGGTAAGGAAATATTTCAAAACAATTTATGCTAGTCATAAATTGATGAAGTCACATGCCAGTCATTAAAACTTCATCCAACATAGTGTCTAACAACTTAAATTGTGTCAGGGAGGAATATGTATATGTAATTAGTAATATTTTGACTCCATTGCCCAATAGAAAGAAGGCACTGATCTATCATATCCCAGGGTCTATAATTCATCATAAATAATATATTCAAAACCTTTCATTCATGCAGTAGGAGTGAGAATAGGTGTAGTAATTTTATCTGTCCACTACCCTTTGCCCTTGTGGATAGATTATTTTAGCAGGAAATTCAATTCAAATCTGCATCATTCATTTAGGTGCACCCACCTTGGTCTGGCAGAACCTAAAGAGTAGAAGGTTTAATTGTATAATTGGCCTTGTATGTTGTCCAAGAATGTTGTAAGCTCCTGGAAAACTCTTATGGTCAAAACCTGCATTTTTGAGTACCAACAGCTTCCACCCACTTGGTGAAATATTCAGTTGTAGTTATAATGAAGGTATGGCCATTGGATGAGGGAGGATAAATCATGTTGATTAAGTCAAAACCCCATTGTGAGAAAGGACATGGTGCAATGATAGGTTGTGGATCCTATGTAGTAGAATAAATTATATCTACATGTTGTTGACATGGTACACATTTCTTGAAAGATTCACAAGCCTCATGCTCCATAGTTGGCCAATAATATCCTGCTCTAAGAATTTTCTTCACCCAGGCCATCCCATTAGAATTATCTCGACAAACACCACTATGCACTTCCTTTCATGCAACATGGGATTCCAATTCATTTAGACATCAAAGGAGAGTATCATCATACCCTCTATGATAAATTGTATCTCCTACAATAGTGTAATGGGAGGTGTGTTGAATGAAAGATTTTTTTTGGTTACAGGTGGTATGATGTTTTCATGTAAGTAGGCATAAATGTTGCAATACAACAATGATCGAGGACCCATAATGTTTCACACCATTTCATTGTCTATAGTGTCATACGCTAAGATTAATAATTTTTCTACTAGGAGCTCACAATCCATTTGGTCTTTAGGCATGTTAATAAGAGAACCAATTGTGGCCATGGAATTGGTGGATTTGTTCTATAATCCGGGGACCTGCTCAAACTAGATATGGCTAAATTATTTCTTGAAAGAGTTAACCATGCACTTGTAAGGAAGGATTTTATCATCCTTAGTTTGAAACTCATCATTGACCTATTTGATTATAAGTTGTGAATTGCCAAAAATATGAAGATGGGTTATATTCCATTGAACTGCAATTATAAGGCCTTTGATCAAAGCTTCATATTTCGCAATGTTGTTTGTGCATGGGAATGCCAACCTAAATGATTTTAGGATGTAATAACCTTGAGGGGTGACAAAAAGGATACCCACACCAACTCCATTTTGAGTGTATGACCCATCAAAATATAATGTCCATGCATTTGATTCTAAAACTATGAAGACTGATTCATTAGGGAATTTCGCCATTAGTGGATAAGTGTCCACAAGAGGAGCATCATCTAGCTGACCTGCTATGAATTTCCCTTTGATTTCCTTGTAGTCCACATAATCTATATCAAAATCACTGAGGAGTATAACCCAATTAGCCATGCAACTAGTAAAATAACGTTCTTGATAACATATACTTAAGTGGGTCAACCTTGGATATCATTTTGATTGGATGAATGAGCATATAATGATGTAGCTTCTGTGAACTGAAAAAAAAAAAAACTAAGAAATCCTTCTCCATGGGGGAGTAGTTAATCTCATAGCCCACAAGTGTACAACTGATGTAGTAGATGGCAGGCTCTTTGGAAGATTCATCATGTTGGGCTAACAATGCCCCTAGTGCAACTGAAGTGGCTGAAATGTATAGTAGTAGAGGCTTACCAAGGATAGGTGGCATTAATATTGGTGGGTTGGTGGAGATACTCCTGATCTTATCAAAGCCTTGCCAACATTGTGGATCCCATTTGTTGTGTCCTTGTACAAGAGGTTAGTAAATCAATGACATTTATTACAAGTTAAGTGATGAAACACTTAATGGACTGTAATTTTCTCAGAGGATTCTACTCCTAAGACCAAAGGGCATGACATTGTAACAAAATGTACCCCAGGGGGTAGTAAAATCAGTCTTGTGTTAGTATTCATGTGCAATTATAATCTGGTTATAGCCTGAGAAGCCATCCATAAGGGATAACATGGTGTGCCTTGCTGTGAGATCCACTAACATGTCTATATTGGGAAGCGAGAAGTCACCTTTCAGACAAGATTTTTTGAGATCTCTAAATTTTGTACAAATTATAATGCTCCCATTAGGTTTGGCCATAGGTAATATGTTTGATATCCAATCTAAATAATCAATTGGCCTAATAAATCCAACTACAACCAACTTATCTAGCTCCTTCTTAACAAGTAAGGCCACTTGTGGGTGTATTTTTTTGAGTTTCTTCTTGACTGGTTTTGCATCTAGATGAACACCAAGACGGTGGACAACCAAAGAGGGATCCAAACTTGTCATATCAAAATAAGACCATGCAAATTTAATTCAATGCCTTCTTTTAATAGGTTGAAAATGATAGGATACTCTTTTGCAGAAAGTGATTTCACCATGTAAGTGATTTTAGGTTCTTCTTTTGTGCCTAGATTGACTTCTTGTGTTTCCTTAATTAGGATCGAAGATAGTTCAGCTAAGTGAGCTCCAATAAGGGGAAGATGAGCATCCCCATCCTCTAGGGCCTCGTTGAGGTTTTCAATAGTGGATACACCATTTATTTTTACTTTTGATGAATCAAGAAGTGCCTCTGGGAGGTTTTCACTAGATAATTTTTTTTTTGTTTCTTTTTTCTTTTACGGTTAAGGTGTTCATCTTCCTCCAATTCCATAAGGTGTATGTATGCTTCCTTTGAAGGAAATATATCAAATGGTGCACTCCCTCATAGGTAACAATCAATAAGGTCAAGGTGATATAGTTAAATGTTCATGGAGAAGATTGAGGTGGAATCAAAGAGGGAAGGAATATCCACCTCATCATATGAAAGTATGATAGCCTCTTCTTTGGGTATGTCCTCAAGAAAATTGGCTTATGAGTTAATGTTATTTTATGTGTTAGTAGATGATGTAGAACTCTTTTGCTTATTATCATAGACTAGGCCCAAATGTTTAGGCCACATTGGTGTTTCAACGAGTTGTAGCCTTCCATGTTCTTCAACACCAAGTCCTCCCCTTATTGGCATATAGTTGTCATTGATTTCAAAAGGGAAAATCAAGGAAAGGATATCATTCACATGATGACAAAGGATGTGTGTGAGAGTAGTGGATCTAAAGGAAAATTCGATCTGGGTTTCTTGAGAGCTTTCTAGAAAGGAATTTTGTAGGTCCTGATGTTAATGAAGATGTTAGCATTCATTCATCCATGCTCTTGGTCTAAGGATTATCAGTTAAAGCCTACATGTGCAGAAATTTCAATAATAACATTCAAGAAACTTCTATTTTATCGGTGAACTAGTGTTACAAGTTGCAGGACACATAAGTAACAACTTATGTCATTCATTTCATGAAGTGACCGGTCCCCCTCGACAGTCTACTGAGCACTAGAAGTAAATAATTTTTTTGCTAAGTCATATCTTGGGTGGAATTTTTCTAAGTTTCTCTAACTTATCGCTTCAAGGGTTTTGACTAAGTATAGTGCTAGTGGTGTTTTTGGCATGTGGTCTAACTCAGGTGGTATTTTTCTATGTTTTGCTAACTCCCTGCCCTATAGTGCTAGCGATTTTTTGTTCAATTTGATGAACTTATGAAGATTGCACTTTAAGGCTAGTAGTGTTTTCTTCAGTTTGATGAACTTATGAATATTGCGCTTTAAGGCTGGCAACACTTTGTTTAGTTTTATGAACTTATGAAGATTGCACTTTAAGGCTAGTGATGTTTTGTCTAGTTTGATGAGCTTATGAAGATCACACTTTAAGGATGGCGGTTTTTTCAGGAACATGTCTAACTTACTTCTCAACATAGAAAAGTGAAGTGTGGACCTCGACAGTTGTGGACCTAGCAGTATGGATGATGATAGGGCATGACCCAACCATGTATAAGATAAAACATTCACTAGTGACATGCTCAGTGAAGGAAAATGAAAGGACAACATTTGGTGATCGATGGTTTGTTATTTTTCATCCTTGTTGCAAAATAACAATTGGTCAAGGTGAGACATTGATGGAGGGGATCGACATAATAAAGGAATGTTTTATTAGTTTGGGAAGACATAAGTGTTGGCACGATTTCATATGTACATGAAAATCATGATGAATTTGTTTGATCCAATGGAGAGTATGCCTTTGTATAGATTGCAATGCCCGCTAGTGATGAGAGAAGGAATAGCTGAATGCTAGCTATGTGTACAAATTATCACATTGAAAAATAGAATGTGAATTTGATTTGAGGCTATAGATGAATGCATATGATCTCTAGCATAGATTATTTTGTAACTATTTTGCATAGATTTTGTTGTTGATTAGAGAGTATGGCAGTACTATGGAAAAGGAGATCATATTTCCTAAATTTGAATCCTTTGCATAGGAAGAGCAAATAATAATTTAGAAACCATAATAGATGCTTCAAGAAGGTTTTGATGCATGTAACTAGATTGGATAATTTGGATGGTGGTGTGTATCTTGACGTGGTGAGATTGCAGGTCGGTGACAAAGAAGATATAAAAGAGCAGTTCAAAGAGATGAACTGGTTGGTTGGTGAGAAAAATAATAATATTTTGTGAGAAGTAAATTACAGTCAATGAATCATATGAAATTTGGTTACTGCTCATAGTGTATGTAAGAGAGCAGAGTGAGAGAAAGAGAGAAGAATTGTGCAAAAAATATTGATGCATCTTACATTTATAGAGAACCATTTTATGTATAGCTAATTTTTGAACTTTGTAAGAGGTTGTCACCTCCATTTGTATTGAGATGTAGCTCAGAACAGGGTGTTTTAGCATCCTTGAAGTTGTTGCTTCTAAATAGGGAGTTGTAGCTTCCTTGGGGTTGTAGCCCTTATAACTTATAACTGAACTTTTATGCTTGTGAGGTTGGATTTATCACCACAATTTTTCCCATCTTGGGTTTTCTAGGTATATTTTGTGTTATGTGTTGATCTATTTTATGCTTGTGGTTATTTGCACCTATTTATGCTTTAATATGCACATCTAAGTTTAAGTTTGAATCTGAAAAATATTTTAAGGTATAAGAGTTTTAATATCTACTGATTCACCCCACTCTTAGTAGATCATTATTTTCTAAAAAATTGGTATGATAACCTTAGATTCCCTAGGAGAAGCTTAATCAGCTCGGGTAGATCTTAGATAAGTGAACTTAAAGACTAGTCAGGAAGGTTCATGCAAGCCACCCTGATTCGATGGAAAACATTATGCTAAGTGGAGCTCATTAATGGAAGGTTACTTAGGTTCTCTAAGAACTGAAGTTTGGATGTCTATCAAGACCAAGTATACTATTCCTGCTACTATTCCAACTGATCCTATGGGAAAGAAGGATTATGAGAGTAATAAGAAATCTTGGTTTGCCATTATGAACAATTTGTTTGATTATGTACATGGAAAAGTTATGCATTGTAAAACTACTTATGATGTCTTGAAAAATTGAATAAGACTTATGAAGGTGACACCAAAGTGAAGTTTTAAAAGTTACAATTGCTAAGAGAAAAATTTGAAGGCTTGAAGATGACCGAAGAAGAGAAGATTGCATACTATCTTCAGAGAGTTAATGATGAAGTAAATTCCATTAAAGGATATGGTGTAGATCTGAAAGAAGAAGACATTGTGTTAAAATTTCTTAGGTCTATGAAAAATAAATATCATTCCAAGATTTTTTCCATCAAAGAAGGAAGAGAACTTAATAAAATTACTCTTCATGAGGTGCATGGCATAATTACTGCATATGAGATGAGAATTCCAGATGTTGATTCATCTAGGAGATAAGCTACATTTAAGGTTATCAAGAAAGAAAAAGATGAAGCTGATAAGAAATACAAAGTTTTTGTCATTGCATCTGATCATGATGAAACTAACGGGGAAGACATGATTTCCATAAGGAGATTAAGGAGAGGATCCAAAAAATATAAAGGTAGGCTCCATTTCAAGTGTTTTAACTATGGTAGAATAGGTCATTTTGCTTCTAACTTCCCATATGATAAAGAGAATAACTCCAAGCAAGAAGAAGATAGTAAAAAGAAGAAAGCATTCTATCCCAAAAGGAAGAATTTTGGAAAGAAGAAGAAGATCCTATACATTCAGGAAGAATGTGATGCATATGATGCTAGTGATAGTTCAAATGAGTATCAGGATCGTGCTCTAGTAATGAAAGAAGATGAAAGAGATTTTTTCTTCATGGCTAAAGACATTAAAGATCAAAAGGATGCACAAGCTAAGGACTCTCATGAAGAAGAAGAGGAAGAAAATTTTGATCTTGAGGGAGAGCTAATTATTGCTCTTGAAGATCTTGATGAGTTAAGAGACAAATATGATGATTTTAAGAGGGAAAATAAGAAAAAAAAAGAGTGCTCAAAATGAGATTAAAAGTTTGACACAAGAACTTGAGGAATCCAATAATGTGATTGTTGGTCTGAAAGTGCATGTAGAAGAGCTCAAAAGAGTTGAGGATTTTATGAAATCTAAACTATAATCTAAGATCGATAGGTGCATGAAACTTGAAGCAAAAATAGTTTCTTTAAGAAAAGAATTGGAGAAGGCTAATGAGCAGATCAATAAGGGCCTGGAATTAAAAAGTGGCATTAATATTCTTGATGAATTGTTGAGTATGAAAAATCCAACCAATAAGGATAAATCAGGTCTAGGACTTGAGAAAGGAAATAATTCCTTTGTTCATGCCTCTACAAAGCTTTATGAAATATTTAGAGCAGAAGAAAAATCAGACCTTAGTGGAGAACAATCTAACAAAGGAGAAAACTCTAAAGATGAGAAGAAGTCAGATGCAACTAAGAAATTTATTAAAGAGAAGGAACCAATTGAAGACAAGAAAGTTAATAGAACAATTCTTGATTAGCAAAAGAAGCAGAATACTAAGATCATAGATAATGATGGTTTCACAAGAGTACACTATCCAAGGAAACCTGGACAAAGATATCCTCATCCAGTCAAAGGAAACACCATGACCAGGTACTCATCATGTTTTAATGGGTATTGATATACTTGTAACAATTTTGGTCACAAAGCTAGAGAGTGTAAAGTCATTCAAAGGAGGAATACCAATTTTTTAAGTAAAAATTATTTTGCTCCTCTAGTTGATATGAATGTAGTTTGTTTCAATTGCAAATTTTTTGGTCATACAGCTAGAAATTGCAGAGCAAAATTTCAAAGACCAAATACTTAGTCTGACAAGAAGAAAAATATATCTCCCATAGTTGAAAAGGAAACAAAGGTCCTAGAGAAGAAGGAAGAAAAAGTTGAAAAGAAACCAAAGAAGGTTTGGAAGGAGAAAGAGAAGAGCTCTACTATGTCTATGATTTCCCAAACAAAATTACATCCAAAGGAACAATATTTGTTGGTAATTGATAGTGGTTAATCCAAGCATATGATTGGAGATAAAAGAAAATTTATTAAACTTAAAATGAGAAAAGGAGGATTGGTGAGCTTAGGTGATAAAATTGATGTTAAAATTCATGGTAAAGGAATTTTGAGCATAAATGGGAAGAAAAAAACTAAAGATGTGCTCTATGTTGAAGGTTTGAAACATAATCTTCTTAGTGTCATCCAAATGTGTGATAATGGATACAAAGTTGTATTTGATTCTGAAGGTTGCAAGATAATAATGAATGGTAAGACGATTTCTCAAGGTGTGAGGAATGAAAATAATCTATACAATCTCAATGATGTACAAGGCCAAACATGTCTAATCAGTCAAGTAGATGAAAGTTGGATGTGGCATAGAAGACTAGGACATGTAAATTTTGACAAATTGGTGAAAATAAGTTCAAAAGTCCTGGTAAGAAACATTCTTGAGATTGCAAAGCCTAAAAATATCATCTACCAAGGATGCCATCAAGGAAAGAAAACAAAGTTTAAGTTTCCCACAAAGGATTATTAAACTAAAAAACCTTTGGAGATAATTCATACTGATCTATGTGGTCCAATGAGGATAAGGTAATTTCAAGGAGAAATATATTCCATGCTATTGATTGATGATTATATGAGAATGGAATGGGTCATTATTTTGAAGGGGGGGATGAAGCATTTGAAAATTTTAAACTCTATAAGAAGCTGGTAGAAAATGAGACTAGGAGAAGAATCAATATCTCAAGGTAGACAGAGGTGGAGAATTTATGTCAAGTGAATTCATGGAATATTGTTAAGATCATGGAATCAAATGTCAATATTCAGCCCTAAGAACACCTCAGAAAAATGGCATGGTAGAGAGAAGAAAAAATACTGTGAAGGAGATGGCTAGAGCCATGTTGAATGAGGAAAACTTGATAGATACATTTTGGAAGGAAGCAGTACAAACTGTAGTATATATTCAAAACATAACTCTTATTAGATTTAATAGTTGTAGAATTCCATATGAATTATGGTTCGGTAGGCCTGCATCAGTCAAACATGTAAAATTATTTGGCAGTAAATGCTATATCAAAAGAGAAGTTGAAGATTTGAGAAGTTTTCAGCCAAGATGTGATGAAGGGATATTTTTGGGGTATTCCAATTAGAGCAAAGCATATAAATTTTACAACAAAAGATTGCATAAAATTGTAGAGAGTGTACATGTCAGGGCTGATGAAAATCAAGCCAATTCTAGCAAAAACAATCTTGAAAGAGAATTAGATGATGAAAATATAGGTAAAGCAACAAAAGGAGAAGAACAACAAGAAGAGAATGAGTAAGAGGTTGAACATTCTCATGCAAAATAAGTTCAAAAGGACCATCCTACATAATAGACAATTTTTGACAAGAATGTAGGCATGCAGACTAGAAGAAGACTGATAAGTAGGATAGGGAACAAGTGAACTTTTCCCTCTTATCTCAAATTGAACCAAAAAGCTTTGATTAAGCTAGTAAGGATGAAAGCTGGTTAAAATCAATGGAAGAGGAAGTCAATCAGATTGAGAAGAACAAGACTTGGGAATTGGTTCCTAGACCATCAAACAAGAATGTAATAGGAACCAAATGGGTATTCAAAAATAAGCCAAATGAAGATGGAGTAGTGGTTAGGAATAAAGCAAGGTTAGTATGCAAATGATATTCTCAACTAGAAGGTATTGATTTTGAAGAAACATTTGCTCCAGTTGCAAGATTAGAAGCTATTAGGATGTTTCTTCCATTTTATATGTATAAAGGATTTAAAGTATATCAAATAGATGTCAAATCTACATTTCTAAATGGAAACCTTGAAGAGGATGTATATATTGAGTAACCAGAAGGTTTTCAACAATCAGAGGATGATGATTATGTCTACAGATTGAGAAAATAATTGTATGGTTTGAAGAAAGCTCCAAGGGCTTGGTATTCAAGGTTTGATCAATACCTACAACAAAAAGGATTCAAGAAAGGATGTGCAGATAGAAATCTGTATTTCAAATATGAAGGTGAGAACATGATTGTTATGGTAATATACGTAGATGGAATTATATTTGGTGGTAGCCATGATAAAATGTGTAAGATATTTTATACTAACATGCAAGAGGAATTTGAAATGTCAATAATAGGAGAGATGCCATTTCTCCTTGGTATACAAATAGAACAATCATAAAATGGGATACTTATATCTCAAACTAAGTATGCTAAGGAAATGTTCAAGAAATTTGGCATGGAAGATAGTAGGCCAGTTAGTATGCCCATCATTACAAGTTGCAAATTGAGAAAATCTAATGAGTCACCTGATGCAAATCAAACTACATATAGATCTATGATTAGAATTCTGCTATATCTAACTGCATCTAGGCTTGATATAATGCAAGTGGTTTGTATGGTAGCTAGATTTCAGGCAACACCAAAAGAATCACATATCAATGCGGTGAAAAGAATCTTTAGATACATCTGTTGCAAGTATGAAATTGTTTGGTGGTGTTGGAATTGATGTCAACTTAGTTTAGAGTGATTGTAGGTGTTACTTGTATAGTTGATATACTATAGAATTTTTTAGAGTACATGAAGCTATATTTATGAAGTTGCAGTTGTGTTAATGCCAAGTTCTTTTGAGAAAATTAAATAATGAAGACTACATAGTGTGTGTGTTCTGAGTGTTCTTCATTAATGTGCTATGCATTTATTTCGTGTTGATCCTATGCTTGTGTATATCTATGATATTTTGTTGTGAGCTTCAATAGATAATATATCTTGACTTTTAGCTTCTGGGTCGATGGAGAATGAAAGATGTGTTCACTGGTGTGTGAACTGGTTTGGAAAAACTGTTTGTCTATGGACTGGGAGAAATATCTTTGCTTCGTAGTATTCTGGTGTTTTATTTTAGATCTTTCAGATTTGGAAGAAGGATAATCCTGATGTTCTCTATGTTCTGGAAAACATGCTTGTGGTTGGATGCTGCAGAAGGCTTGTTGTAGAGCTATGGTGTGTTTTTTCTTTGACCGGATGGACTATTGAAGAGTATTCTGTGAATTAAGATTGTTACAATTGTTGCGGATGTACCTAAAGGTTTTTAAGAGTTTTCCAAGTATCTGGTGAAGTGTGTTGGGTGATCCATGTGTGATCATCTTGTTATAGATGTGCATACTTCAAAGATCATTGGTGTTTTCATTAGGTTTGTCCGACCTGGTGTTTACACATTACATGAAGGTTATGCATCAAAATAAGGAAGCGTGTGATTGATTCAAGATGTTGTTTGGGTCCTAATTAAATATGTAATTGTTCCTCTCTCATTCTTATCCACCGCAAGAATGTTGAGTAGCCAACCTAATTTGAATTTATTAAATGGAGGATGCATAGCCGACCTTGGAGAAATCTTCTAGTGTTGAAGATGGTATAAAAGAAAATCAAGATGTTGTGAATTATGTGGCAAGAAAGTGAAGTGTGTAAGAGTGAGTCAAGGCATCAATACTTTGATGTATTAGATTCCTGAAAGAAATGAGTTGATGGTGTTTGAAATCTTTTGATCAAGATGCGACTGTGTGGAACCTATTGTGATGGATCTTTATTTATCTTTTCTTTATCTGTAAGCAGTGTGCCTCATTTTGGATAGTGAGTCCAATGTATAGGAAGCGAGCCTTTGTATCTAGGTGGTAAGCCCTTTGGTAGTGAGCCTTTGAATCTAGGATTGCATTACTATTATATTGTGAGTTAATCCTCACCGTTGTTTTTCCCTCATTGGGTTTTCCATAAAAATTTGGTGTCTTTGGTGTTTTCTTTTTGTTATATATATTTCATGTTTACACTTAATAAAAGATTAAGTTAAGTTGGAATTTATTAGGGATAGAAGCTAAAGTAATTTGGTACAACTAATTCACCCCCCCTCTTAGTTGTCTTGTGCATTTCAAAAATTGGTATTAGAGCTCTGGTTCCTTGGAGAAAAGCTTAACCGCTTGAGGTAGATTAGATGGCGCACAAGTTGAAGATCCCTATTTTTGATGGAGCTGATTATAGTGACTAGAAAGTATAGATGAGAGGCTATCTTATCTCTCTTGGTTTCAAGACCAGGAAATTTGTAGAGAGAAAGTATGTTAAACTGTTTGTTGTTCCTTCCTCTATAGATGAGATCCCTGCCTATGAGGAGAATGAAAAATAAAGGTATGCTATCTTTAGTGCTCTATCTAAAATTGAAAGGAAAAAAGTTATTTCTTTAGGCACTACTTATGAAGTATGGGGAAAATTGAAAGATATCTATGAAGGAAATGATAGAGTAAAATTGTCAAGGAAGCTAACAACTAAGCGCAGATTTGAGAACTTGAGAATAGAAGAAGGTGAAGACATCACAAGCTATTATTAGAGAGTTGAATTTGTAGGAAATGAAATCAAGAATCAAGGTGGTACCATGACATATGAAGATATAATAGAGAATATCTTGATGACCTTACCAGAGAATTACAGTGACAAGGTCTCTACCATTGAAGAATCATATGATCCAAATACATTTACTAAAGAGTAGCTATTTGGCACCTTGACTGCATTTGAGATGAGAAAGTTTGGAAAATAAAAGGAGACAATTGAAACATCCTTTAAAGAAATTAAGATAGGATATGATTCAGATAGTGATGGTTTAGAAGATTTGGAAGCAAACTTTACAAGGAAATTGAAGAAAGGTATTGGTAAGTACAAAGGTATGTTTCCTTTTAAATGATTCAGTTGTGGAAATATTGGTCACTATGCTTCAAGATGTCCAAATAGAGCTACACACAAGAACACATATAATAATAATTACAAAGACAAAAAGGACAATAAGTTCAAGAAATTGTATTATGTTAAAGGAAAAGGCATGAATTTCTTACGATGAGTCTGATTTTGAGGATGATAAAGATGAATGCTTGTTTCTAGCCTTGGAAAGTAAATTTGTATCTACTAACCATGGAAGATGTGCAAGGGAATCTGGTCCGAAGAGCAAGAAGGATGAGATGTAAAGTACTCTAGTTACTTCTTTTCATGCTAGACAAGATAAAGACTATTGGGTAATTGATAGTGTATGTTCAAATAATATGACTGGAGACAAAAGTAAGTTCACTAAACTTGAAAATTATGATGGAGGATTAGTTATGTTTGGAGATTATTTAGGTGCTAAGATTATTGGAAAAGGAACAATTAGTTTTGATGGAAAATGTATTACTAATGATGTTTATTATGTCAAGGGCTTAAGGCATAATATTTTGAGTTTTGGGAAACTGTGTAGCAAATCATTTAAGCTTGTGTTTTAGGATAACACCTGTGAGATTAGAAAAGGGTCCGGAATTGTGGTAGTAGCAGGAAGAAGAAATCATGGAAACATATATCAGCTTAAGAGTGGTGATGGTTAGTGCCTTGTTTCTCAGATTAATGAAAGTTGGCTATGGCACTAGAGGATGGGACATGTAAATTTTGACAATTTGATCAGGATCAGTTCAAGAGAATTTTTTTGAGATCTATCTAGAATCACAAAGCCTAAAAATTCAGTTTGCAGAAGTTGTTAGTTGGGAAAACAAACAAGATGCAACTTTAAAGGAAAAGAATAATCATCTACTAGAATGTTAGAATTGATTCATACAAACGTCTATGGTCCTACAAGAATAGGATTTCTTAATGGTGATAGGTATTTTATGCTTTTGATTGATGATTACTCTAGGATGACATGGGTTACTTTTCTTAGAGAGAAATCTCAAGCTCTAAATAGATTCGAATTGTTCAAAACAAGAGTATAAAATGAGGTAAACCTAAGAATCAAATGTTTAAGGTCTGATAGAGGTGGAGAATTCACTTCTGGTGAGTTTAATGCATTTTTTGAAGATAATGGCGTAAAGAGACATTATTATGCCCCTAAAACCCTTAGCAAAATGGATTTGTTGAAAGGAAGAATAAAATTGTTCAAGAGGCTGTCAGTACAATGATGAAAGAAGCTAATGTTTCTGATGTGTATTGGAGAGAAGAAATCCACACTGTTGTTTACATTCTTAAAATAGTTTAGATCAGAGGTAACAACACAAATACTCCTTATGATTTATGGACTAGTAAGAATCCTAAAATTAAATAATTTAAATTGTTTAAAAGAGATGCTGAGAATCTTGGAAAGTTTTATGCCAGATGTGATGAAGATTTTTTCCTTGGATATTCAACTAATAGCAAAGCATATAGATGCTTCAATAAAAGACTAAGGAAAATAGTTGAAAGTGAAAATGTAAAAGTTGATGAAGCTGTGCATAGGCTAGTGCAAATAAGTGAAGTTGAACCAGATGATCCTATCTGTAAAAAAATACAAGAAGAAGAAAAGGAAGAGAAAGAAAAAAGTGATGAAGAGGAGATTTTGGAACCTGCTCCTAAGACTCCTAAATATTTATAGAGGAATCATCTAGAGGAACAAATAATTGGAGACATAAGTGAAGGTGTAAAGACAAGAAGCAAAGTGGCTAAGGTAAATTTTTGTTTAATTTCTAAGATAGAACCTAAGACTGTGAGTGAGGCATGCAAAGATGAGAGTTGGGTTAGAGAAATGAAAGAGGAATTGCAGTAGATAGAGAAAAATCAGACATGGGAACTAGTTCTTAGACCAGTAAACAAGAATGTGATTGGTTCAAAGTGGGTGTTCTAAAATAAGCTTAATGAATATGGTGAAGTGATAATAAATAAAGCAAGACTTCTATGCAAAGGTTATTCACATGTTGAAGGAATATATTTTGAAGAGACATTTGTACTGGTGGAAAGAATGGAGGCTATTCAGATGCTTTTGGCATTTTTAGCTCATAAAGACTTCAAGGTGTACCAGATGGATGTCAAGTCTAAATTTTTAAATGGAGAATTGGAAGAAGAAGTGTACATGGAACAACCAGAAGGATTTCAGTTATCAGAAAAATTGAACATGGTCTGGAAATTGAAAAGGCATTGTATGGACTTAAACAGGCTCCTAAAGCATGGTATGCAAGGTTGGATAGATACTTGACACAAAAATGATTCAGCAAAGGCTCTGCAAACAATAATATTTATTTCAAAGTTGAGAGAAACAAAATGTTGATAGTTGTGGTATATGTTGATGATACTATCTCTGGTGGAAATGAAAGTATGTGTAAGAAATTTGTAGAGGAGATGCAAAAAAAGTTTGAGATGTCTTTGATTAGTGAGTTGAATTTCTTCCTTGGACTTCAAGTAAATCAAACTGATAAGGGGATATTTATTTCACAATCTAAGTATGTTAAATAATTTCTAAAGAAGTTTGGAATGGATGACTCCAAACCAGTAAGGATGATGAATCTTCTAAAGTTGATTAGAGAATGTACAGATCTATGATTGGTGGATTGTTGTAGCTTACTGCTACTGGACCGGATATTATGCATGCAGTATGTTTGGTTGCAAGATTTCAAGAAGAACCTAAAGAGACATATGTTATAGTTGTAAAGAGAATATCCAAATATCTTAAGGGAACTCCAAATTACGGTCTATGGTATCCTGAGGATACTGATTTCACATTGAATTCCTATATTGATGCATATTGGGCTAGTTGTGTAGATGACCAAAAAATTACAAGTGGTGGTGCATTCTTCCTCAGAGAAAGATTGGTCTCATGGTTGGGTAAGAAATAGGATTCAGTTTCTTTATCCACTGTAGAAGTTGAGCATATTGCAGCAACATCCTGCTATACACAGGTAATTTTGATGAAGCAAAATTTAAAGGAAATAGGTTTGATGTGTGATGAGCTTATCCCTATGTTTGGTAAAAATACAAGTGCAATAAATATTTCAAATAATTTGTTGATGCATTCTAGGATAAATCATATATATATTAGGTATCATTTATTGAGGGAGAAGGTGTTGTGGAATGAAGACAAACTTGAATATGTGTTTACCAAGGAACAAATTGCTGACATATTCACTAAAGATTTTCCAAAGGATACTTTTGAGTATCTCAGGGGGAAGTTAGGGGTTACTACCCCCCCTTCCTTAAATTCGGTGCAAACGGAGTTGCATAAGTCTAGTGGATTCATAGATTCTTTTTGGTTTGGACTGATGGTTGAGGTCTACTCCTCAGTGGGAGTAGAGAGTTTCATTGTTGTAGTATGTGACTCCTAAGGGGGAGTGATCAAAGATTTATATGGTAGGAATTTCATGCTAAGCTATCCTTTGTCATTAATGTTAGAAAAGGAGAGAGATTCATGTGAAAAAATTGAAAGGGGGAGAGAAAATATTGGAAGGAGAAGAGAGTGCAAAATTCTTGTGCAAGTTGTCTAATCTGAAAAAGAAAGGGAAGAAGAAGCAGGAGAATGTGTATGTTGTCTTTGATGGTTTTTCACATCACGTGTTTCCAACAATGACTGTTACCCATCAAATTTTTAGTTGAAAAATGAAGTTCTTCCCTCTTAAAATGAGCGATTTTATGATGATGTCATGGCTTCCATAAGTTTTATAACCTAGTCGTGGCCTTGCCAAATTCCCTAGCTAAATCACCAAGTTCCAAAGTTTTGAAACTGCCCGATTGCCCAGCTTATTTGTAGCTCTCAAAGTTTCAAGTCTCATCCAATCACGTCCTATGCATTTAGTATATCAGAGGTTCTTAAAACTTTAGAACTCTCAACAGATGGTTATAAAGTTCTTTTCTCAGCGATGAGGCGACCTTGGTAGGATGCTCAAATTTTGAAGTGTCAGCCCATTCAATAAGTTGTACAGTGCCTTTAAGGAATGTCTTTTCAAACGCTTTGGAACACTAAATTTAGGTTTAAACATAATCTTTTAAATCCTCTGAAAGGACAACTCTTAAATAAGGAGAGTGGTGAAATGGATTTAGTAGTAGATTGGCACAATTTTCTTGGCAAATAAATGGCCACTACCCACCATTGAAGTTAAGCGAGCCTACATATGAGCAAAGGTGGTAGCATTTTCAAATCCAAAAGTTTTCTCAAGATGGTACTTCCTGGTGAAATTAGGGAATGGGAAGATGAACCTATGCCCGTCGTGCAACTAGATTTGAATTGGCCTGAAGAAGAGAAACTCGACATTATTTCCCACTAGCGCTCCATGGCATGGAAAGAGAAAACCAGATGCACCAAGTACAACAAGGTGATTTTGGTTTTGGAAGAAGAAGAAGAAAGTGTTGAATTTCACAATTTGGTTATGGAGATGCAATTAGAACTATACAGAGTTTTGGCACCTCCTACGGTTTAACAACATGCATGAAGTTTGTTGGGTCTCAAAAATGCAGGTTTGAACCACGAGAGGTTGCCAAGCTCTTACAACGCTTTTGGCCAACGTACAAGGCCAATTGATGTAATTGTACCTTCTACTCTTCAGGTTTTGCTAGACCTAGGTGGGTGTACCTATATGAATGATGCAGATTTTAAAATATATTTCTTGTTGAAACAATCTACCCACAATGGAAAATGGAAGTGAATAGATGAAAATCATGACAGCTATTCCTACTCCTACTGCACAAAAGAAAGGATTTAAATAAGTTATTTGATATGAAATTTTATCTCTGGGTTGAGGCAGATTAGTGCCTTCTATCCACATGGGCAATGGAGTAAAAAATCATGAATTATGTGTGTTTCCTTCTCTGGCTTAACTCTAGTTGTTAGGCACTTTGAAAATTCTATGAATGGCATAAAACCTCAGTAAATTTATGACTTGCATAAATTGTGTTGGGATATTTCTCTATCAGGTTCTACTTCAACAATCCAAAACAAATCCTTAAATCACTGTGACTTATTAAAAGATTTTAATTCTGACTTGCAGACACCAGTTAATTAAATCACACAAAATGAGAGTGCATTTTAATAAATCAAAGATATACCTGATATGATGATTTAAATGATTAAAAGACCTCAAACTGGAGACAACCAAAAATAAAGAATATGAATTTTATACATCACAACTGAAAATGAGAAATAAAATCACCAATTAAAAACATTTATCTCCTTTGATTCTGTTTCAAGAATGGCTTTGTACATTATTTGCATTCCTTGTCCATTTTCTGGAAAAATCTAACTACTACTACTACCTACCTCTTCCTTTCTAAAAGATTTTCTGAAATATTTATACAAAAAAACCCCAAGGGTCATGACCCTTCACCTTTAGTTGCAACCACTTTACATTCTATGACAGAAATTAAAATATTTGATTAAGTTTCCTTATTGACAAATCAAATATTTAAAACTATAGTTCTTTATTTTTATTTTTCACATTAATGATTTTACTATCCTTATACTTTTATTTCCC
>CM021106.1:9184974-9226127 GCA_007115665.2 Sequoiadendron giganteum | reverse complement strand
TTGATTGCAATAAAGGAAGATGAAATTCCTTTAATAAAAAAGGATCCTATGTTTTATGAGGCTAATATTTCTTTCAAGAGTGGTTTTATGCATGATAAGTTTGATAGTGGGAGCATTGAAAGTGATGCAACTTGTATGTCTGAGAACCCCAATTTTCCTTACTTTCAATTAAAAAATGGAACACCTTTTTGAAATTTATTGTTTAGTTATGAAAATACAGTCAATAATTTATGAAGAAAGCATCAGAAAATTCAAGATCATTCACAAATATTTGATGAGAAATGTTTGTTTGGTAGGCATCTTTATGAATCACTTCATTTCAAAAGCTTCATCTTTACATTCACGGTTTTTAATATATAAATTATTTTGTAGTTGCTTCATGCATGCACACCTTTGTTCCATAATGGTATTTATTTCTCCCTACCAGTTAATGGTTTTGCATAGTCTTTTGGGATTCAAATTGTTGCACTTTGTCTAAGTGCATAGGTGTCTTAGGCTGTTTTTACTTCAAGTCTTTTGGTTTGGTCCCATTTTTGGTTTGCTCATTTTTGGTCTATGCCTCATTTCCCTCCACCCCATTTGTGAAGTAGCACCTCAATTATCCTACCTTTCTTTCGACTTCATCACCCAACAAACTTGGACTGGTCTACCCCATGGTTATGGAGTTCTCTACATTTTCTTCAAAAATTTAGTCCCCAATCATAGCCAATGTTACCTGTCAAATTTTTACTTGAAAAATGAAGTTCTTCCCTCTTAAAATGAGCGATTTTATGATGATTTCGTGGCTTCCATAAGTTTTATAACCCATTCAAGACCCTACCAAATTCCCTAACCAAATCACCAAGTTTCAAAGTTTTGAAACTTCTCGATCGCCTAACTTATTTGTAGCCCTCAAAGTTTCAAGTCTCATCCAATCACGTCCTATGCAGACAGTATATCAGAGGTTCTTAAAACTTTTAGAACTCCCTACAAATGGTTATAAAGTTCTATTTCTCAGTGATGAGGCAAAATCGACAAGATGCTCAACTTTCAAAGTGTCAATCCATTCATTAAGTTGTACGGTGCCTTCAAGGAATTTCTTTTCAAATGCTTTGAAATGCTAACTTGAGGTTTAAACATAATCTTTTAAATCCTCTCAAAGGAAAAATCTTAAATAAGGAGGGTGGTGAAATAGATTTAGTAGCAGATTGACACATTTTTCTTGGAAAATAAATGGCCACTACCCACCACCGAAGTTAAGTGAGCCTACATATGAGGAAAGGTGGTAGCATTTTCAAATCTAGAAGTTTTCTCAAGATGGTACTTCATGGAGACATTAGGGAATCAGAAGATGAACCTATACCCATTGTGCAACCATATTTGAATTGGCCTAAAGAAGAGCAACTCAAAATCATTTCTCAGTTGCCCTCCATGACATGGAAAGAGAAAACCAGCTACGTCGAGTACAAAAAGGTGATTTTTGTTTCAGAAGAAGAATAAGAAAGTGCTAAGTTTCATAATTTGGTTATGGAGATGCAATTAGAACTATATAGAGTTCTAGCACCTCTTGTGGTTTAACAACATGCATGAAGTATTTTAGTGACACGTAATGATAACGTTTATTCTAAAACTATTTTCATTTCTTTCAAAATATTTCTTGATTCCGGTCGTTTTCAAGATCGTTATTTTTGTAATGTAACAATTTTGGTGTGCCTATATATAGATCTTCGAATGTAAAAAAGAGGGGAGATGGTCAGCTATATTTTAGGGGACATAGTCTTATTGTACAAGAAGTTGAGGTTTTGAACTCAAATTTTGACATAGAAGAAATAAAGAAAATTTTTCTGATTTGTGTATTTGCTACTATTTTCTTTTGATTACATTTGAAATTTTAATCTTTGTAATTAATCTTCATTATGTGTCCTGTTCTATGAAGCTATGTCTGTGTTTCATCTAAAGATTTGAATTTGGATTAATCCATCCATAAAAGTGAATTTTTTGCTCATTATCCTTTGAATGACATTCGTAAGAGTGGAATAAGTGAGCTTTACATCATTTATTCATATTTTCTTTATCTTAACCTTAAATCATCACATCTATTTTCATAGTTATGAATAGGTGTTAGTTACCTTTCTTGATTTTTGGTTAAATGCATACCTCGTGTCTATATTCATTGCATATTATTTGAAGGTAGCTCTGTCTTGTAAAATAAGAAAAGAGCACTTGTGGCTATCACTTCAAGTGACTCAACTGTTGGCCAAGTTGTCATTTGTGTGGGCTAGAGTGAATTAATTAAAGTGAAAAATTTGTAAACCAATAATGACAAAGGGGGAGATTATTGCAAGTATGGATGTGTTTGGTGGTTTTGTCATTGATGTCAACTCAGTTCAGAGTGATTACAGGTGGTAATTTTATAGTTTAGATATTGTAGAAGTGTTGAGAGTACATGGAGCTATATTTATGAAGTTGTAGTTGTGTTGATGCCAAGTGCTTTTGAGAAAAATAAGAAATAATGAAGAATGTGTAGTGTGTGTGTTTTGAGTGTGCTTCGGTAATGTGCTTTTCATTTCTTCTATGTTGATCCTATGCCTTTGTGGATCTATGGTATTGTTTTCTGAGCTTCAATAGATAATATATACTAAGTTTTAGCTTTTGGGATAATGTAGAATGAAAGATGTGTGAACCGGTTTGGCAGAACTTTTTGTCTGTGGATTGGGAGAAATGTCTTTGCTCTGTAGTCTTCTGGTGTTTTATTTTAGATATTGTGGATCTAGAAGAAGGATAATCTTGATTTTCTCTATGTTTTGGCAAATGTTCTTGTGGTTGGGTGCTCTAGAAGGCTTGTTTTAGAGCTATGGTGTTTTTCTACTTGGTTCAGATGGACTATTGAAGAGTGTTATGTTAATGAAGATTGTTGTAGTTGTTGTGGATATACTTAAAGGTTTCTAAGAGTTGTTCAAGTTTCTGGTGAAGCATGTTGGGTGATCCACATGTGATCATCTTGTTGTAGATGAATGCACTTCAAAGATCATTGGTGTTTTCATTAGGCTTGGTTGACCTCGTGTTTACACGTTACATGAAGGTTATGAATCGAATTAAGGAAGTGTGTGATTGATCCAAGATGATGTTTGGGTCCTAATTAAATATGTAATGGGTCATCTCTCATTATTATCCACCATGGGAATGTTGAGCAGCCGGCCTAATTTGAATTTATAAAATGGAGGATGTATAGTCGACCTTGGAGAAATATTCTAGTGTTGAAGATGGTATAAAAGCAAGTCAAGATGTTGAAAATTGTGTGGCAAGCAAGTGAAGTGTGTGAACAAGTGAGAAAAATAGAGTGTGTAAGAGTAGATCAAGGCAACCATACTTTGATGTGTTAGATTCCCGAAAGCAGTGATCGTATGGTGTATGAAATCCTTTGATCAAGTTGCGACTATGTTGAACCTATTGTGGTGGATCTTTATTTATATTTTCTTTATCTATAGGTAGTGTGCCTCCTTTTGGAAAATGAGTCCTATCTGTAGGTAGTGAACCTTTGTATCTGGGCAGTGAGCCCTCTAGCAATGAGCCTTTGTATTTGGTATTGGATTACTATTATATTGTGAGTTAATCCTCATCATGGATCTTTATTTATTCTTTAATATGTACATCTTAACTAAATTTTGAATCTGCAAAAGCCTTTAAGGTCTATGAGTTTTAATATCTACCGATTCACCCCCCCTCTCAGTAGATCATTGTGTTCTAACACCCCCTTGATAGTTATATTTTTTTGCTAGCTTAGAAGCATGGGTATAAAATTATTGGAAGTACTTGATAAGAGGAGGTGAAGGTGAAGGTTACTCTCTATAAACCCATTGAATGATGTCTTCATCTTCCTGATCTTGTATTGTTCCTAGAGATTGGAAAGTGGTAGAACCCACATTCTTAGAATTGATGGTTTTGGTCTTCAATTCTTCCTTTGGTGCATACTGAGACAATTGGCTACAAGTGTGAGGAGATGGAGGCATTGTTGCCACATTAAGATTTGTACGCATCTCATACTCTCCACATCATTTTTTAATGATCTATACTTTGGTGATGGTGGAATCATATGTAGTGGATGGAGTGGATGATGTATTGGATGATGGATTGGAGGATGGATTAGAAGAAGAAATGGATGGTGATGCATGAGGAGCTCCCACTTCTGCTCCTGGACAATATCATGAATGCAAGAAAGAAGCTTCTAGAGCATGACAATACTCAAAAGGTTGGGGATCAGCATGGATAGTGACCTCAACCTCGTTGTAAGGAAACCTTAGGTATTGATTGTATGTTGATGGAATGGCCTTCATGGCATGAATCCATGGTCAGTCGAGGAGAAGGTTATATGGTAAATCTAGACAAAGGACATGGTAGGTAGTATATTGCACAATAAGATCAAGCTAGATAGGCTGGAAAATAATACCCTCTGAGTCCCTTTCTATGTTGTCGTATTCCTTGATTGTAATGGTCTGATTGTCCAGGTCAGCACGAGTATACCCTACCCATTTTATGAAATTTAAGGTGCATAGATTGATGGTAGAGCGATTATCTATCAAGACCCTTTTTACCTTATGTCGGGTGATAAGGAATTTAATGTGTAAGGCATGATTATGAGATGGGTTAATTGATGGCATATCATTTTGGCTGAAACCCAACTGATAGGTGGATGACAAGTGCCCTACTAAAGCTTGGAATTAGGTAGGATCGATGTCATTTGGCACATGTTTATCCTGTAAAGATTTTGTAAGGATCTCTTGATGGAATGAGGAAGACCTTAGCAAATCTAGAATGGATATTTGTGTGGGGCTCTTACTAAGATGATCAAGGATATTGTAATGGTAACTCATAGGAGCTTCTTGAGATGAAGTAGAAGGCCCAAAAACTTATATGCATGTGTGAAAAGTGGTAACAACACATTGAGGGTCTTTTCCTTTGACACAAATCATGGATACACATGGCTCCCCTTGAGTGATGCATGTAATAATGTGCTCATACTTATAGGGTACATTTTTGTAGATAAAATTATTTGTGCTATTATTTTGGTTGTTATTGTTGGACCCAGTGTTTGCGTTTGAGGTGTTAGGACCCTAGTTGTGTTTGGGAAAGGTGTTTTGATATATCTGCAATTGATCATTTGATGAAGTAGCATGATTTGCATCCACTACAATGTCTCCTTGATCAATGAGATCTTATATGTACCCTTTGAGCCCTTGGAATTTTTTGGTGGAGTGGCCTTGAATCCTATGGTAATCAAAATACTCATTTTCTCTATACCAAACAAGTTTTGGCTTTGAATCATCAAAAGGCTTTATCACAGGATAAGTGACCACATAATTTTCTTGGAGTAACCTTTTGAAAATGACATCTAGGGAATCTTCTAGAGGAGTGAATGTGTGTTTATTATTCCCTTGAATGGTTTGATTGGATTGTGGATGAGGACGAGGTGCACCTTGTGGCACATATATGACATTGGAAACTGATTGTGGAGGAGGGGCATACTATGATCTTTGTGAAGTTCTAGCTACCTAGATGTGCTTAGTGTCAGTGAAACCATCATTGACAACATTTTTGTTTCTATTCAAGTAGTTTTATTTATCTCTAGATTGTAAATCTTTATCTTCCTTGAAGATTTTGATTAGACCTTTAGAAATGAGGGACCTTTCAATAATAGTACCCTTCTAATGACCTCTACAAATGTGGTAATACAATGGAGTCACAAGTTGTGAGCCAGTTCAGAGTGGGAGTTTGCAACAAAGATGCTTACTAACTCCTTCTTAGGAAGAATAGACATGATTCAACTAGCAAGGGCTCGCCACCTTTGTAGGTAGCTTGCAATTTTTTCTCCCTCACATTGCTTATCTTTCAAGAGATCTAAAGTTTCTATGTCCTTTTCAAGGTTGAAAGAGAAGTGTGCAACAAAATTCTCTAACAAATAAACAAAGGAAGAAATTGACCCCCTCGAAAGAACTATGAACCAATCTAGAGCTTGTCCCATTAAGCTCCTAGGGAACAACCTAAGGAGATAGTTATCATTATGCAAGACTTCCTAACAATGCATATAAAACTCTTGCAAGTGATTTCTTGGATCACCCCTTCCCTTGTACTTGTCGAATTTTGGGATTTCAAAATGTTTATGGAAGGGGATGAGTGATATGGAAAAGTCAAATAGATAAGGACAAATTTGAAGGAGTTCTTTGATGCACTAGCTTGCAAGTCTTTTAGAGTAGCTTTCATGTCTTCCCACTCCTTATTAATTGGTACTGATGAGGAAGGACCTGCTGGGTTAGACTAATCGTACATGGGACATATTGTTGATATGGTGGAGATGGAGGTGGAATGGTTTGATCATATGATTGTGGAGGTGGATATGAAGGGATTTGTTGGTATTTCTCAACATATGTGGATTGAGGATTGGTGTAAATTTTTTGGTATGATGGAAGGGCTTGGTAGTATGATGATGAGGCACCCTACTGATATGATGGTGGTTGTTGGGAGTAAAATGGATTGGATTGGTAGTTATATGTAGGTTGATGTTGGGAACCATATGGAGGTTGTTGCAGATTGGATTGTTGATAGTAGGTTTTTTGTTGTGACTGTTGGGGATTAGTGTAAGATGGTTGTTGTTGGGATTGTTGTGGATTATATTAATAATAATTGGTGTTGAGGTTGGATGTGGCGAGTTTTTGATAATAAGTGCATTGGGAATGACATGGATATTGGGAGGTAGGGTTACCTGGGATTTGTTGAGAAGATTGATATGGTTGTATTGGGATTTGGGAATGATGAGGTTGTGATGGGATTTGTGATTGATGAGGAGGTTCTGATCGATTTTGAGATTGTTGAGGAGATTGTGATGGATTTTGAGTTTGATGAGGTTGTGATGGGATTTGAGTTTGATGTGGTGGTTGTTGATAAGACAATTTTTTTTGTTGTGGGGTGACTTGTGACTGATCAGGAGGTTGTGATGGATTTCCTTGAGGCTGGTGTGGTGGTTGTTGAGATTGCAATAGGATTTGAGTTTGATGCGAAGGCTGTGATGGGATTTGGGTTTGACGTGGAGGCTACAGTGGGGGTTGTTGTCGATTACCTTGAGGTTGATGTATAGGTTATGATGGATTACCTTGAGCTTGATGCGAGGGTGGTAGATTAACTTGGGGATGATGCTGAGATGTAAATGGAGGGGGTGGTAAGTTTGATGCGTGTGTGTGAACGAGAGGTATATGAGGAGGCACATTAGCAAAAGGATTATATTCATTGCCCCCAATATTCCCCGGTGATTGATATGATTGGTTTGGTGGAAGAGGTGGTGTAGATGGTATAGGGGTTGAGCCTTATTGAATGTTCATACCTTATGAATTAACAAGACCAAGACCTTAAGGATTTTTTGGATTAGGGTGATTGGTAAAGCCTTGAGGACTATTAGGACCAAGACCTTGGGGATTGTTGGGATCAGACACTACACCCATGACTGAAATCTGAATTGGTGAGGGTGGTATTTGGTAATAGAAATCATTGCAAAACCCAAGTTGATGACACGTATCTTGTGAAGTAACCTGAGGGACTTGTGGGATTTATGAGTTGAGATTGAATTGAGAACTCTATGGATCCAATGATGAAGGGGGTGTGATGTTAACATACTGCGACATATCAAAACTAGGAGGTGGCTTGCTATCCCTCATAAGCAATTACACAAGGATTTTGTCCCCCCACTCAGTGAGAAGATGATTAGTCATTTGCAAGTTGGTGGAATCGCTAAGGTACTCGTTGATGGTGTGCTCAAGTTGGTTAACCATGTTTTCTTCTAGGGTGGATTGTATGGGTATTCCTGTGTTAGATTGTGAAGAACCACCATTGGTGGGGGGATTCAGAGGTACTAAGGCTGACCACCTTGAGATTGGTATTGGTCCATGAGTTTCTTTGCCTATGATTGGGTAATGGGCATGAAATGCAAGTGACCAGGAGACTAAGATTACACTAATCCCTAATATGCACTTAAGTGGTGTCCTAGATAATGACTTAAAGGATCAATAAGATGATGGATCAATTGATTGGATGATTATTAGGATAACAATGGATTGATAATTGGATTGGATTGAGTTGGATTGATCGATTGGGTCAGATGATTGATTGGATTGGATCAATAGGATTAACTTTGAACTAGGTTCAGGTGCTCAACTAGATAGTGCAAGATGTCGATGATTGGATTGAATGATAAAAGAGATGATTACGATACAAAATCTACAAGATGAATGAAAATTCTAAGCAAGCAGTGGGTTGGGACCAACTCATATTGACAACAAGCACTGGTATGTCACAAGAAAACATGCTAGACAACACAAGCCTAAAGTTAGTAATACAACATTACAAACTTGATGTACAGGCCCACCACCTTGAGGGAAAACCTCAAGGTTAATACTTATGATACCAGGGTGGTTCACTGGATCACCCTTTATCACGAATGTAGATAGCTAGAGATTTAGTAGCACAGGGTCATCAACAAATGCCATAGGCTCACCTTTACTCTCTCACTCAGGAACTATTGTAGTTCACCATGAAGATTTTTATCTCTACCCAAGGGATTATGTGATGAGTAAATTCGGGGTGCCATCTGCAATCCCTACACTACACCAAGTAGTAGCTAAACACAAGTCTTATCTAGGCTATACAAGCTCCCTAGGGAGTCCTTGATACACCAAGAGGGTGTGTGAGGCAAAAACCAAGAACACCAACCCCTCACGAGAATGGATTGGGAGCCCCAATGAGGTACTAGAAACTTGGACCAAATCCTCACACCTTAACTAGGAATCACCCTAGTATCAGTGCTCTGCCAAACATAATGCGACTAGATTGAGGTACAAATTTGGCTCTCCCCCCTTTATATACCCTGCCAGTACACATGGTTGAGATTGTACCTTAGGGTGATGAAATCCCCAAGAAGGTCTCCTAAAGGGAAGGAAATACTAGAAATTTTTGATCCCTAGGATTGCATGTAGCACAAGGGGAGAACATACACATACTAGTACTCCTAGGTGGACTCAACTAGACTAAAATGAGTCATGATTTATGATCCCCAAGCTCACTATATGGTGCAAGGGGAGATAATATGTCAACAACACGCTCCCAAACATGGAAAAAAGTGTAAATTGACCCTTTAATAAAATTAAATGTGCCTAAATTAGTATGAAAAAGACACAAAAGCAATCTAAACTAAGGGTCTTCGACTGATCGTCTTGCAATTTTTTTTTTATAAATATGGCCTCTGATCTTGGAAAAATGATGAGTTGCAAAAATATCAGGAAAAACTCATAGACATCGACACATAGTTTAGTAGATCAGTACCCACAACCAAAATTGAATGAAAGCACAAAACTAGAAAAATTAACGTTCTGGATTACCTTAGGTTTTCCCCACCTTTGTTTGGAAGTCAAGATCACCTTTCTATCAGATAGGAGGATTTGAGATTTCTTGTTTGATAGAAGAGGTAGGTGTGTAGCCACCTCTATAGTTTGAGTAGGATTACCTCGTATGTTTGTACGTTCACATGTCTATATAGGTCAAAGCGAGTTCACCTCTGAAATTTAGGTTCTTATTTGTGGGTTACAGATTCCCATTTCTGTCTGAGGGGTGAGTGCACAGTTACCTAAGTCTTTGTAGGATCGCCCCTGCAATCAGGTGGATTCATCTATCGAGGAAAATTTTCCTATGTGGTCTAAACCCAAACCTGCAAAACTTAAAACAACAAAAAAATAGTGAAAGCAGACCTGTGACGTGGGTCCCATCGGGCATGCCAAAAATGTGCGCAAGTGTTTTTCTACTCTAAAATACAAAATCAAAAAATAAAATGCAAGAAGAATAACACAAACATCCACTCAAGATTGGCCTAGGTTAAATGTAAACAAAATAAATGAAACAAGAAGAAATTTTACCTTGTTTAGATGATGCTTTCGGTTGGCCTTTTGTTGAAGATTTGTGTGCTCCTTTGTTTGAACAAATGACTCTAAATTATGCTCAAAATGAAGTGGATGAAATGGTGGATGCAATGAAGGTGTTTTCTAATGGGTTGGGTGTAAGGTGATGGCTTGAAAATGCTGCAAAAATGGAGGTCTCTAAGATTTGAAGTGTGAGTGCATAAGTTTGTTAAGTTTTCTTGATTGATTGATTGCTCAAATGAGACCAAATCCACCATTTTTAGGGGAAATTCCTCCAAATGAATGGATAGCTAAGATTCATCCAAGAGGGGAATATCAATGGCTAGGGTGAGTTGAGAACTCACAAGCTATCACATGCAGACATGTGGTGGGTGAAGTGGACAAGGATAAGTGATGTGGAGATGACATGGCCATGAAGTGGAGGTAATTGGAAGTACCTTGGGAATGGACAAGATCTACTCATAAAGGAGGTTCTTATCCATATGTACAATGAGAGGACAATTGATGAATTAAAAATTCCTCACAAATCCTCATGAGGATTGATAAAGGAATTAAAAATTCCTTATGGGGGATTGTGAGGAATTCATGGGGGGAATAAACTTGAATTTAAAATTCAAAGGGGGAAGAGGGTGACTTCCCAAAAGGAGAAAGTTTTAATGAAAGGGTTGACTAGGGTACATGCCATAAATGGCATTAGGTGAGGTTAGGGGATAATTGGTGATTTAGGTTGTGCAAATGAAGGGTTAGGTTGGTTAATGGGGGATTAGAAGCAAGTGGACAAGTATGGAGGATGTGACCCTAATTATTATTAAGGATGTGCAGACCTTAATCATAGATAAACCAAACTAATCTGGATTATGAGGAGGTTATGGAGGATGGGAGAAGGAGATAGAAAGAATGAATTAAATTTTTGATTTTAATCTATTTGGGAAAGGTCACTAAATTAAATAAATTGGACTATTTGTTTAATTTAGAGTAGAATAAGGGTAAGGTATTTTATTAATTAATCAAACACCTTAAGGGACATTAGGACTAGGATGTATTAAATAAATAATAAATTATTTAATTAATGTGGTTCAGGGATGTGAAATAGAAGAATACAAGGGTGAATTTTACCAAGGTGGTCAAATTCAAGTGTCTACATTTACAACCAGAGAAAATATTTGAACATCAAAATCTATACCTTTTTTCTGTACAATTTTTTTTACCATGAGTCCGGACTTATATCTATTCTTGGCTCCATATTTTTCCTTCAACCTGTAAACCTATTTATTTGGCAGTGATCTTTTACCTGCAGAAAATTGGACTAAGTCCCAAGTCTGATTCTGTAACAAGGAATCCATTTCCTCTTTCATACCTAACTTCCACTACTTTTTGATATATACCTACATTGCTTCTTCATAAACTTTAGGTTCACAAAATTCTATTAATAATATAGAATATAATAATGGAGAAAATATTTCTGGAGGTTTAGTTATCCTTGTAGAATTTCTAACACTTGTAGGAGTCTATGGGATAACTTGTTGTTGAGCCTCAGGTACCACTGGAATTTTATTTTCTGGAATCTCATCCAACACCACATTTTTTTTTTTGGCTTGTTTATTCTTCTATTCCTGCAATTGATCCTTATACATGACCTTCTCATTGAATATAACATCTCTACTCCTAATGATTTTATGATTTTCATAATCTCATAACCGATAACCAAATTAATATACTCTATATCCAATGAAGGTACATTTTTTATACTTAGCCTCAAGCTTGTTTCTATTTTCAATATCAACATGGACAAAAGATTCACAACCAAAGGTTTATAGAAATATATAGTTTACTTTTTTACCTGTCCATACCTCCTCTGAAATACCACCATCCAAAGGATTTGAAGGTCCCCTATTTATTAAATAAGTAGCGGTATGTACAAATTCTTCCCAAAAGTGTAAGGGTAGTCTAACATGCAACCTCATGCTCCTTGCACGTTCCATAATGGTCCTATTCATCCTTTTAGACAAACCATTTTATAATGGGGTTCTAGGAACAATTTTCTGCCTACAAATTCCATTGTATGAACAATAATTTTCAAATTCTCTACTGCAATACTCGCCTCCATTATTAGATCTGAGACACTTCAACTTTTTCCTTGTCTCATTCTCAACCAAATCTTTCCACCTTTTAAAAGTTTCAAATACTTTTGATTTTTGTCTTAGGAAATACACCCATGTTTTCCTAGTTGCATCATCAATTAATGTAACGTAATAGCAAGAGCCACCAAGAGAAGATACCTGAGTTGGTCCCCATACATTTGAATGCACAAGCTCTAATTTCTCACTCTTCTTCTCTTTCCCAAATTTGAGAAATTAGACTCTTTTTTGTTTTCCATAAATATAATTTTCACATAACTCCAAGTCAATCTGCTTCAGACCTAGTAGAAAAATTTTGGAGTGAAGGATCTTCATCCCTTTCTCACTCATGTGCACAAGTCTATGGTGCCACAATTTTTTTTTGTCCCTATAGCAAGCGTTATAACTGTCTCAGGAGAAACTATTTTTGTAGCAACTAATGTAGAATAAGTATTACTATTACACAAATACAATGTGCCTACCTTTTCACCTTTGGCTACTACTAGTGCACCTTTAGTGACCTTCCAAACTTTTTCTGAAAAGGTAGCTATGCAACCTTCACTACCCAATTGTCCTGCAAAAATTAAATTTCTTCTCAAATTTGGAACATGCCTTATCTCCTATAGCAACCATTCATTTTCATTCCACAAATTGATTTTTATCTTTCCTTTTCCAACAATCTGACAGGGTTCATCATCACCCAAATATACCTGTCCAAAATCACCTTGAACATAATCTACAAAATATTTCGTATGGGGTGTGGCATGAAATGAAGCCCCTGAATCTATTACCCAGGAATCATTAACATTATCTAAACATAAAATTAAATAATTATTACTTGCAACATTAGCTTCCTTACTGTCATTATGTTGTCCATCTTCTTGTTTTCCCTTTTGAGACCAACAATCCTTCTTCAAGTGTCATGCCCTTCCATAGTGTCGACAATCCAGTCTTCCTCTAGATTTAGATCTACCTTTCTTCGACTTCCCTTGTGACTTGCCATGATTTGTTGGGATTTTTCCTCTCTCCTTTTTTCTCCCCCTATTCTCTACAGTCAAAGCATTACCCAATGTTGAAGTCTCACCTATGATTTTCTATCACATTTCCTCGCTAAGGATAACACCAATATCATCAAATTTCAATGTATTTGGATCAAAGACAAAGTTACTTATGTTAGTGTAATTAATTATTTATTACAATAGCATAAGTTAACTTAGGTATTTTATTTACTTAATTTAGTCCTAGTTTGCATTATTAGATAAAACATAAATAATGGGGTAATTGCCCTTTCCATGTTTGTAGGAGATAAGATTCCTTCTAGAAGATGAGTTGTCTTTTCTAGAACTTATGTCTATCTCATCATCATTCCCTAGGTAGGTTGTTAGGGTTTACATGTTGTCACATGTAGTGTGATTAAGACACTTGGAAACATCATAATTCATTCTAGGTTTCTCTCTTGCCTATTTAATCACGACATATGTACATTTGTAACATATTCTAGATATCGATCAGATAATCTCCATTTTTAATGCCCTTAGTTGCAACACTTTTGTGTGGGTGAATTTACTCTTGGAAAAGATCCTTTGAATTGTGCACAACTTCATTGGATTTTTTAACATCCATTATTTCAACATGGTATCAAATTCATTCCAGTGAAGATTTATCCCAAGATCAAGAAAGTTGGGCTAGAGAGATTCTTGCACGCTTGAAGGTTTCTAGTGCAGGCTACTTGACTCCACCTGGGGACCAAGCTAAATTTTGGAGTGGATTGAGTCAGATTTGAGCTCTCCATTGTCTTCAGAAGGCCTAAAAACCCTAGGACCGCCTGTTCATTCATCAAATTCAGATACATCAACTTGAGATCCATCATAGGTATTTTAGGGTTTGCAAAATCAACTGATACGATCTGTACAATTTTTTAGTAAAATATCCTCACTGTCATTTGTCCTCTGTGGCAATTTTTTTTAGTCGCAGGCTATTTTTAATTTCAGAAAAATTGGGCTAATTTCCATTTAGTTTGGAAAAAAAATTATATTCGAGCCATTTTCTATAGTTTTGGCAGAATTTTTTTAAAAAAACTAGAGCAACTTGCAATTATAATGTATAGTAAACATTAATATTTTATCAGCATAATACATAGGGTTTGAATTTTAAAATTTTGTGACTTAAATTTTTCTCCATCGACATTTTATGGGAGTTGAATTTTTGCATATATATTTTTTCACTTATATTGAGTAGGTTTTGATTTTTTATTGCACAGTGTAATATAAAAAAGCTTTCAAAAATCTATTGGTCGATTTCTTCAAAAGTTTGCAAAAAATTGTTGTTGGTCAGTTGCATTTATTTTTTGCAAGGAGGGTACTTGGGTCTTGTTGGATTCTGGCCCATCCTTTGTACCATTTCATTCACTTCCAACAAACTTCTTGATCATCGCCTTGTCTATTGACCCGAGTATCCCGCCGATGTCGTCCATTGCAAGTGATGCAGGAGCATCCAGTGTAAGGGCAATCCTACATCACCCAAAATATATTTACTTTCACTTAGCTTTTTGTAGATTTTTTTGTATTTCTAGATACCCTTTTCGTCAAAGATGAATTCCCAACTTTCAGAACTGCTTTTCTGCTTTTTCTGCTTAACTGCTATTTTTAGCAGGTGTGAATTTGAAGGCATGCAAAGGCATAAATTTTAGGGAAGCTTCAGGACATAAAAATAAGTGCTTTGGCGAAAGAATCAGGTCAAGATCTTTCCTGGTTTGAAATTTATTTGAGTTTCAGTTTCTTCTTTTTGCCCTGAAAAACTCTTCCGAGCCCTGTTTGAGGCACTAAATGGTCCCGTACGGGCCTATAAATCGTCAGAACTGGTGGAGCTGGTTCTTAGTGCGTTCTTCACTTTGAGACCTTTCCAACAGTTCAAACGGACTGGTGGAGTTGGTTCTTAGTGCGTTCTTCACTTTGAGACCTTTCCGACGGTTCAAACGGTTCAAAAAACGGAGTTCTGGATCAAAAATTATGGCTTCCGAAAGTTGGTCAATTTTTGGAAAATTGCCAATTTTTGAATTATGACTCAATCTTTGAATTTCAAATAGTAAGTTTGAGCGCCAAACCACCAAAACTCATTATTCAAAGGTGGTTTTTGGCTCCAATCGGATAGGGGGGTTTATTTGGGGCTAGTTTCTAATTTTTTCAGTAGTTTTTTTTTGGGAAAAGAGCACATAGTGAGAGAAGGGGAAATTTGGTAGGTTTTGTAATTTTGCATGTATTGTAGAACTCGAGGGTTTGAAACCCTCTGCATGTAAGATTTTCACACTCAGAATATGAATAATAATCTCTAATTGTGTGTGTTATTTTATGTGTCTTGGGTTGCACCTTCATCAACAAGCTCCATCGATTGAGTGGCTACATCCGGCCTCACCACCACTCCGCCACCCTATCTGGTGGCACCTTTTTACAAAAAAAAATTCCAATGCCCAAGGTCATATTTTTGACTAAATCCTAGCACCCGGGGGGCTAATTTTTTGCCCTAATTAGCTTGTAGAGTGCCTAATATAGGCCTTTTTTTCATTTTTCATAACTTTTCACTAGGGTATCAAAAATTAGCAAATGAGATATCGTTAGAAATAGGATTTTTTCTACTTTCTATTGAAGTCAAAACCCTAGTTTGGACATAAAATCTCATATCTTCTCAACCATTTATCGAAATTCGGTGATTCCAGTAGCATTGGGAAGGTGTTGAAGAGATTTTTTCATTAGTATATTCACCTAGATCAATTTCAGCTCCAGGTACTCTTGCATTGGTTTTTTCCAATTTGGTGCATGTGTTCAATCACTTGGACATCCTAAAATTTGAAGAAGATTTTTTTATTTCGGGTGGCATCTCTTCAATTGCATATCATCTTTGGAAGTTTCTATTTGATATTGAAGGCCATTGTCTTTGTATTTTTGGAGAAAATTTAAAGTACATTATGGGGCTTGCATATACTCCTTCTCTGACTATGTTGCACACGGGAAACTATAAACAATGGTGGGATGGGATCATACACCATCTCCAATTACTTGAATTATTGCCACATCTATATGGTATAGCTCCCCATCCAAGTGAAGGTATTCAAGAATTTGCTTGGACTTGCAGCAGATACACTGTCTTAGAGATCATTTGAATGCAAATTGATTGTGATGTTTTGAGTTCTATTGATCATAGTGATTGTTCTCACATCCTTTGAACTAATATTTGGGAGCTATTAAATATATCAAAGAAACTAGTGACGCATTCAAGGACAAAAAACATTGCAATCAAGTATCATTTTATAAGGGAAAATGTTATAGAAAAAGAGGTTAAGTTGGAGTATGTTGAGACAAAGGATTAAGTAGAAAATATACTCACTAAAAAACTTCCTAAGGAGACATTTAAGTTTCTCCAACAAAATTTTGGAGTTATTTCCCCTCTCGAAGATAAAAAGGAATCATGGGTTGAGGGGGAGCTTCGTCTCCCTACCACAAGAAGGCTTGGTGGTCTTGCAAAATATTTTTAGAAGTAGTCAAGCATGAACTTAGGGGGAGTCTATCAAGGAATTTTTTTTCTAGATTGTGCAAAGTA
Organism: Sequoiadendron giganteum; assembly: GCA_007115665.2. Taxonomy (NCBI): domain Eukaryota; kingdom Viridiplantae; phylum Streptophyta; class Pinopsida; order Cupressales; family Cupressaceae; genus Sequoiadendron; species Sequoiadendron giganteum. The sequence continues at coordinate 9,209,485 of CM021106.1, read as the reverse complement.
TTAGATACAGAAAGGGGGAGTATGTTTGTTGATCTTTTCCATTGATGTCAAAGGGGAAGAAATGGAACTCAAAATGTAACATTTTCCATAGGGGAAGAAACTAATCTAAGGGAGGAATATCTTCATGTACAACTAGTTGGTTTGGTGGCCCAAAATTTTGTTGGTTTCCATTAATGAAAAAGGGGGAGATTTTTGAACATAGGTTGAGGTGATCTTACAATACTGGTTTACAATTCCCTTCATGAAGAAAAATTGCAAAAATACTCAAATATTTTTTATTGTGTTTTTAGGGTTTCACTTGAAGGTGGGGTTTGCATTAACCCAAAAAGGGGTTCAATCGACCCCCCTCCCCCCCTTCAATTGAATCGCTTGTGATGTCATCCATTTTTTCACACTTTTTTTAATGGAAACAAAGGAAAATTGCAAAAAAAGGGGGTTCGCTTGAAAATGGTGGGTTCAAGCGAACCCCCCTTCACTCGAAGGGGTCTTGGGGGGTTCGCATGAACTCCCCTTTTTTCCCTTCTCCCTCCTCTCTAGCACTTTTTTACAAAAAATTTACCTTCTGAGATTTAATTGAAGATGAAAATAGAATCAACTTCACAGACCCAATTGGATGATGGTAGTCCTCAGAATGAGCTATCCATCAAATATAATTTTAATATATTTTGGTTTTATTATGTATTTGTTTTTTAGTTTAATTAAACATAGTATTTTCACTAAGAATCAAGCTCTTTGTTCTACACATGTGGAAAAATAGTAGATTATCAAAAATTTGAAAAATATGTTTGTGCTAGGTATTGATGTCATTGATCCAGAAAAAAAAAATTTGAATTTCATTACATACAAAAAAATTTATGTTGTATACAATTTGCCTATGTCTAAGTTGTAATTGGTTTGACTTCAAAACTTAATTAAGAAAAAAAAAATCAATAAAACACTATGGAAACCAAGTAAATGCACTAGATATCGTAGTTACAAAGCTAAATTAAAAAAAATTAGAATTTTATCCTTCATATAAAAAAAATTATGTTGTTTACGGTGAACACCACTCTTTAAAAATGTTGTTTACAATGTTAAAAACTAGTTTTTGAAGGAGATGGAAAAAAAAGCAATTTGATTCCATTTTTAAAAAATATATATATATAGAATCTACATAAAAAATCTCACAAATCACTAGTTTGCATCATCTTCAAATTCCTCATGGTTTAGCAGCTATAGGTTCCGACAATTGAAGATTTAGTTAAAAAAGTTTAGTTCAATGTCCAATTTGGCCAAAAAGTGTAAACTAGTATTATGGGATCACCCATTGTCATTGATGTCAAAGGTTGTTAGTAATGTTATTGATGTCAGAGGTTGTGATTGATGCAATAAGAATTTTGTTGTCAAATAAATTATGTATGTAAATCTAAGCTTGTAATGGTACTTGAATTATCATTATTCCCTTTGACTTATCATTTTGAGTTACAGGAACTTGTAGAAGATTTGTTGATGCATGTTGTATGTTAGAAGTTCAGTATGATCTGTGTTGGCAATTTTACTGTCAGGATGTAAAATCAAGATATATATATATATATATATTATTAGTTTCTAAGGTTTGGTTATATATATTTTGTATGCTTGCAATCTCAGGCTTACATCTATTCACTATGATAGTGGTGGTCCAAAAGTATATACTAGATTGTTTTAGTTTAGTTCTTAGGGCAGAGAGATTTCTCTAGCAATACAATTATGGTCCAAATTTCTTTAAGAAATGTAGTTTTTCTCTGTGGTTTTAGAGGAGAGTATGCCTAAATTAGTTTTATCACATTCTTTAGTTTCTTGAGGATATTTTCAGCATACAAAAATATTGAAGTGATAGAAGGTTCTTTGTGTTTATCTGTCAATGTGTTGGAGTTAAAGCCTTGTGTGGTAATAGCTAGTAGCATCCAAAATTCAAATCTTGCATGTGGTATTAATATATGACCTTATTAAGGTTCCTATGGTAGTGCATGATATCATGTTCTTTTGGCAACAACACAGTTTGATTTTGGATCGACCTGTTACACATTTCATGTAATTCGAATTTAGGTCCACCTTATGTCATCCTAGCTTTTTTTAGATCCCTGGTTGACATAGAAGAGTGTTAATGTAATGTAATGTATATATCTATATATTCTACATATGTATTTATTGAGCATGTGAATTATAATTATACCGATGTGAATAAAATTTGGTCACTAGTGCAAATTGAAGAGAAGGTCGTGAAGATAAAAGAGAGTGTTGCATTTCAGTGTGCGCTAGTATCAAAAGATCATATTCAGTGACCACTTGAGTGTTAGTTATGACTCTAGAATGTTTTGAGTTACATAGAATATCCACAAGCATTATCTTTGTATTTTGGTAGGATTGATGTTCTACCTATTATTCTGATTTCATTAGGGATTGGTGTCTCTAGTAGATTGGTTCCTATAAAACAATAGGAGATTGGTATCTCTAGTAGGTTGGTACCTACTTTAGTGTGTAAAATTCACTTGTATATTTTCTACATTGTGAGGTTGGATTTGGGAAATAGATCCAAGAAGCTATTCTCACCATGGTTTTTCCCATCTTGGGTTTCCATGTATATTTGGTGTTCACTTGTGTGCTTTATTCTTTTATGTTTTAATTTCTTATGTGGTGAGTAGGAGTATAGATTCAAGTTGCATGATCTAATATTTTGTTAATATTTTTGAATTGATTAGATCTACTAATTCACCCCCCTTCTTAGTATATTGTGTGCCCTTAATAAGGGCTTAAATTGATTGGTTGATGAATGGATAGGATTGACTGAGGATTGGAGTTTTGATTAAAGATTTACTTATGTGACAAGTATCTCATGAGGTTAAGGGCTAGGTTTAAGGAAATGAATGGCTCACAATTGATGAGAGCTCTCAAGCAAGGGGAATTTGATAAGTTTCAAAAAGGGATTAATTGAAAATGGTGGATAGGAGATAAATCATGGATATTGGACAAGATTTGGTGAGATTAGTTAAAAAAGATATCTTGGGAGGAAATATTTGATCTCAAAAATCAAGCTTTTCTTTCTACAAGAGGAAAGATTTGTCTTGTTGCACACTCCCAAGAAGGTGAGGGAGTTTTAAATTAAGATTTATTTGAAAATATAATCTTTTCACATGTGGATAAGACTTAGGATTAATTAGACTAAATCAATTAATTAACTATATATTAATTAACTAATTTAGTTGGAGCATTTTGAGGATAAGGTTGACTTAACTTATATAAAATTATAAATTAATGTGGGGGATAAAGGTGATGGTGAATTAATTAAATAAATATTAAATACTTATTTGATTAATGGATAAAATAAGGGGGGATAAAAGGTTAAGAATATATAATTCAGTTAAATAATAAATATTTAATTAATTAATGGTTAGGATAGGGTAAAGTCAAGTGTGGTTAGGTATGGAAAGATTTAGGTGTCTATAGGTGACAACATTAAGTCATGCATTCATGTCATTATTTTAATAATTTATTAAGACACTCATTTTTGGGTTTTTCCTATTGTAATTATTTACTTAGGCCCAATTAATTAAATTTATAATTCAATTTTAGAGCCTAAATTTTTTTTTAAATGTAAGCTATAAATTTTGGGTTCCAAAGTAGGCAATCTTACTAAAAATTATAATTGGCTTATTACAAATCAATAAAATAATTATTACTTATTTCCTTCAAATTTTCCCTCGAGTGGTGGTGATTTATTTGTGTTTTATGCTCTTTAGGCTAAAGAACTTGGTCAAGTATTGTTAAGTTCTTTAAAGTTGGGTTAATGTATGAAATAAATAAATGTAATATGATGTACTTATGCATCTAACTGAAATAATTTTTTGAATTCCTTAGAATCTTGCATCTATAGTGTTTTGATTGAGTGGAATACTAATAATTGCATTAGCTTTATTTTAATTTCATCAAAAAATTCAACATTTAAGACTATAAATATGTTCATTACTACAAATTTACATTTACTATTCAATTCTTTAAACTCTAACACATTTTCTTCTCTTTTTACAAATCTAGTGGATTATGGTTAGATTAGAATTATTTTATTTAGATATAGAAATATTTATTTACTATTTGGTAGATCTAACATACTAGGTGTAATAATTATATAGCTTGATATTTTACCAACATAGGCCCCTTGTCAAAAAATAAATATAGACAACTTAGATACTCCAACATCACCAAGACCTAACAAAAACAAAACTTAGAGTTCATTGATTCTTTGGATCAATTATATTTTCACTTCATTTTACTTGAGTTGGTCATGTCAAAATATAAATCAATAGGGAAGAATGTTATTTTTACTAAATAAGTGGCCCATAAGTGCTTAGAATTTATCAAGTTCAATATCACTATGGACAAGGGATTTTTGTAGAGCTTGATCTAGTATATCTCTATGAATTTCCAAGATGTATACTTGCACGTGGATGATAAGTGGCCCATAAGGGCTTAGAATTTATCAAGTTCAATATCACTATGGACAAGGGATTTTTGTAGAGCTTGATCTAGTATATCTCTATGAATTTCAAAGATGTATACTTGCATTGGATTCCTACCAAGGTTCTCTAAGAGGTTGTATCAAGTGGCTTGTGAAGAGGATGTGGATGATGGTGCTTATATAGTGATCATTCCATGTCTTATGGTGATAGTGCAATCAAGATATTTGGATTTAGTTATTTTGGTAGAAACTCATAAAAAGTCAAATGTGACATTTCCTACAAATTTTTTATAGTAACATTTGGGTTTTTTTATAGTATCGTAATTTTTTTTAGACTACATTACAATTGGGTATTATAATATTGTAAATTATTAGTAGGTTTAATTTAGGATTTTTTGGATTAGAATTAGTTGGATTAGATAAGGAAGTTTGAGAATTCTTAAGAAGAGGATCTTGGTGTATTCCTAATTGATCATTTTATGATGAGGAAAAGTTCTCTCCAATATAAATTTCATATTTTCAATAAGTTCTTTTAGTTTTTTACTTCATTCATTTTTCACATCTTCATTTTTCCATGTCTAGTAGGACCCACATCCCTATTTTAACTTGTATTGGTGAGTTTTATTGAAGTCTTTGTTGTAGTACCTATTTTTAGGGCTCATACAATGGAAAGGTTCCTTTTTTCATAGAGTGGTTCCTCTATCTCATTTTGAGGTGCCTTTTCAACATCTTGAGATGCTTATATTTCATCGAGTTGTGCCTTCATCACATAGAACTATGCTTCCATTTTGTGCATTTAGTTTGAGAATTTTGGGCTTCTCCTAGGGTTTTTATTATCTTTGGGGTCTTATTTTGTAGGTTTTTTCCTCTCCAAAATTCTATTTTTGTAGGTGTTCTAACTTTTTTGCTATAAAATTAGGGCTTCTTAGGGTATCTAGGGTTTTCATAGCCTAGGGTTTCTTTGAGAGAACTTTGGATACAAATAGAACCTAACATCATGTATAAGAGGCCCAAAAACTCTAAGATCAATTATAAAATCATTGAAATGCAAGTACTTTTCCCAACCCCCCAAAAAATTTAGCCTTGTTTGATCATTTAGTCAATTGTACATCTATTTGGTTGTATGATGCAGTTGTAGTTGCAAGTCATTGTCACAGTTATAAGAAAATATGGATAGAGTAAATAAAAAAATCTATTTTTTGAAATTATTTTTCTAATTTTAAAAACAAAAATAAATAAATTTGTGTACCCTACCCATAGGTACTGTAGTCACTATAGACTACAGTGTAATTTTGGTATTGTGTGTGTAGAAAATATGTAGATTAAATAAACTATAAACTAACACACCGAGGAGACATTAGATTGAAAGAAAGCTAATTTAAAAAGCATAAATGCAAACTCTCATGGCAACACCTTCTTCAAATTCATCCCATCGTCCTCTATCTCCAAGGATTTGATAAAAGATGTTGGCTCTCAGTTGTGTAAGCAACAGCTTGTTGAAATGACAACTTAGGAGAACAGGATTGATTAAAAATGCATATTTATGACTATATGATTTAAGCTATGGAATTAAAATGCTATGATGCTAAAATGCTAGATAAAACTGAAATGTGACTATAATAACTACGTATGAAAATCTAGAATTTGAGGTCCTTTTCAACTCACAAGAGGGTTGTATTTATAGATTTTTGAAGGTAAGAATCCATTTGGCCAAGATCAACGGTTGAATTCAAACCTGTTAAAATGAACGGTGAGAGATCGAGAATTTGAAAAGAAGATGAAATTTTAAGAGATAGATGGAAGATTAAGAGACAAGTGGAAGATGTGTCCATAATTAAAATAGATAATATTTAATTATGTGTGAGAGAAATATGAAAAGGCCTTTTTAATTAAATATTAAAATATTTAATTATGTGAGAGAAATGAAAATCTTTTTAATTAAATATTAAAATATTTAATTATTTGAGAAGAGTGAAGAATTTAGAAAGTGTTTTAATTAAAATGTGAAATGAAAAATATCATTTAAATTTAGAATTTAAACTTGTGATAATTAATATAAATAAATTGTGAAATCTATTAATTAATTAAGAGGAAGATAGCATTAATTAAATAAACTTATTTATTTAATTGAACTAGAAGAATTGGAAAAATAAACAATATAAATAAATAATTAAATTTATTTATATGTAGATGACTTAAGAATATTAATTAAATAATTCATTTTTAATTAATTAACAAGTTTGGTTAACCGTGACCATTTTTATATGTGTACATTTTGCCCCTCTTTGAAGTAATGTGTTTTACGCATTGCTTCAAAGAATTTTGCCCCAGATTTTTAGAAATTACCGATGCTATATGCCCCCTCGAGAGATTAATCGCATAATAAAAGAATCATCATGATTTTTGGAGGAGAATTCATGATTTAGCTCTCGAAATAGTGCTTTACCTTAGCAAAAATTTGAATATTTTCACACTTTTACCCCCTTAAAAGGTGAAAAGGGTGAAAAGTCATTGTCATTTGAATAGTAACCTTTGGTAAATTTCAGAGCTCTGAGAGAGATATTCGCGATGCCGATCCATTATGAGAGCCACAGATTCAAGGAAACCTACCGGTATCAGAGACCAGCTGCGTACGGACCTCCGGTAAGTCAACCTGATCCTCTTCATAATTTTTTTTTTGATGATTTTACGCATTTTTTGCAATTTTTAAATTTTTAGCATTCCGATTTCGCACATACGAGTCATAGTTTAGCGCATAGGGTAGATAAAGTCGCGCATCCAGGGAAATGCATAGATGTGAAACAATCGCGCATAGAGTAGAACGACGCATATGGTACCTGTAATAGCGCATACAAAAATGATGCCCGCATAGGATGCTAGATTGGCACACAAGGTGAAATGGCACATAGGATGACTATTATAGCGCATTTGAAGGATAAAATAGCGCATAGATGAAATAGCGCATAAAAGGTCTATTTTGGCGCATACAGTAGATAGAGTCGCACATTGACAGAGTTACGCATGGCAGCTTTGTTTTAGCGCATCCATGGTTTAGAATTGCGCATATAGGGTTTAGCACATTGATGACCTGTTTTGGCGCATCCAGGGATTTTTCTCGAATTTGAAATTTTGAAGAATTTTTGATAAAATGCTTGATGAGTGTTGCTAGATTAGACAGTTGATTTTATGCCTTTGAATAACATCAAGAATAGAGTAGCTTGATTTGATAAATTTGTCTTCGTGTTTGAAGAACAAATAGGTCTGATAAATTTGCTTCCATGCAATATGAAAACAAATAGTAAAAATGATAGATTTGCTTTCCTGATTGAAAGTCAAATAGATAGATATTGAGTCATGTTAACTGTTAAATTTGTTTTAATGTGATATGAAAAAAAATAGTAAAATTGATTGATAAATTTGCTTCCATGCGATATGTAAAGCAAATAGGTGTGGATTTGATTTGATGTGAACTTGCTTGATGATGTACTGATTGATTGATATATCACTTGCTGATTGATTTGCATGATTGTTTGATGATGTTGTAAAGGAGGAATTTAACCTTCTTCAGATTAGAGAGAAATTTCCTCAGACATGGGAGATGATTCCTCAACTGTCCCATGAGGATTTAGGAGTTATAGACCAGTGTGGTTTGAGAGCTCTATTGAGTATCCCACAGTATCGGGTCAATAGAGCATTATTGACTGCTTTGGCCGAGAGGTGGCACAACGAGCATAACTCCTTCCATTTGCCGACAGGAGAGATCACAGTGACACTAGAGCACGTGTACAGGATTCTAGGTATTCCTGTAGCTGGAGAGCTTGTGATCTATGATCACAAGGAGATTGGAGGGACCGATGATTTGAGACGAGTCTTCCAAGATCCTCATGTCTCCAGATATGAGATTCCTTGGAAGGAGATGGTGGAGAGATATACCCCGTTGTTGTCAGTCTTAGTAGGTATGATCAAAGGTTTCCTTTGTCCTGATCGTAGGGCAAAGGGACTATCAGTTGGTTGGGGCAGGATTCTGGAGGATATGCTTCTCCATGGGACTAGATATGCATGGGGCTCATGTATGCTTTCCCATCTATACCACGATCTTCATCAGGTCATGTACACAGATGGGAAGAGTCTCTCTTATGGAGTTACTCTTCTACAAATATTCGCATGGGAGTATTTTGCCATCACGCATCCCATTGTTTAGAGGGATCATCCTCTTGGGTTCCCATATGTCTATGCATACACAGGGCTGCTTGTCGAGCTGAGGTTGGGCAAGTTGGAGTATTGGCGGTGTGTGTTAGATGATTTGGATACAGTCATCTGGAGACCATATGTAGATTGTGATCCATGGGAGACAAATGATATAGAGCTACCATATGTTACTAGATCTAGATACCTGATTGGGCAGACTCCTTATATTATTGAGCGATTTTTGGTGATGAGAGTCTTGAGATAGCTTGGGCTAGTTCAGATAATGTCGTAGGGTGTGGCACATTATGCCAGATGGCAGGAGGATGTACCAGAGTGGGGTCCTATTATTACCATTGAGGCAGCCTGAGCAAAGTACTTTGAGTTACAACCAGCTCAGTGGGCTATGCATCTAGAGGTTACCGATGCAGGGATGATCGATGATTATGCTGCCTTCTTTTACACACATCCCTTTCTGAGGTTTACCAGTCCTGAGGAGCCTGCCCCATTATTGGGAGGACCGATCATACAGTGAGGATGAAAGTAGGTACCGGCACAGGAAACCATAGGGCAGGCACAGGCACAGGCAAAGGATGCAGTAGCCATGGATATTGATGAGGGAGGAGATGAGGGGGATGACTCTGGCAGCCAGGATGATAGCAGTGATGACAGTGGGGATGATGGAGGTGGTGGGGGTGGAGGATAGAGACATTTCTTTGATGTTCCCTTTAGGACGAGGCCATAGACCTCGAGAGTAGTGGACCAATCGAGTACTTCGGCTCCACGGATCGTTATCAGGGCTCCTTCACAGGGACATATAGATGTTTTGCAGGCAGAGGTTCAAACTTTGCAGAGTCAATTGGCATAGGCTCAGGGGATGATTAGTCAGTTGCAGGCACAGGTTGCACAACCACCACCTCCTGATCCATAGGTAGCCCAACTTACTGCCGAGAGAGACATATTTCGAGAGAGATGCATACAGGCTGAGGGGTTAGCCGAGAGACTTCTTGGATCAGTTGAGAGCACCTCTATTGGAGAGGTTGTTGCAAAGGGACTAGAGACTTCTCGGGAGGCCGAGTATTATAGGATGAGATACTTCGAGGTAGTACCACCTAAGAGGAGGATTGCCTTTACACAATCAGGTACTCGGTCTCGGACCCATTCACACAGTCACTCTAGGAGTGCTACGAGGAGTGTGGGTCAGCCAGTTAGACGAGAGACCAGAGCTTCTGGGAGAAGAGATCCATCAAGACCTTCTACCCCAGGAGGTAGCAGCAGCCATGTTCCCCGGCCAAATGCCCCTTAGTGATTGACATGTTGTACACACTTATGCCATTGTATTTGATATATCTTTTTGAAACATTTGATATCCTTGTATTTCTGGACATTTGTTTTGATGAGATTTATGAGATGCAGTGGTGATTTGATTATGTATGTGTTATGGATGATTTATGCTCATGTGATGGATGCATGCTTTATTTATATATGCTATGTCATGTATGATTTTCGTGATGTAGGTTGATGCAAATGATGATGTAAATGATTTTCTTTCATTTTATGTATGATAATGCAGGATGTAAGATGTAATGAAATGATTTTAATGATGTGAAAATGATATGATGTAACGATTTAAAATGGAAATGGATAAATGATATGATTTCTTAATAAATGATATGACATGGATAATGATGTACTATGATGATAATGATAATGCCATAATTGGTGAACCAATAATGCATGATGTAATGGAAATGAACATGATATCCTAAATGATGAATGGAAAATGAATGGATGCAACCTTACTATGAATGTTTATGTATGTCACATGATGTGTATGCAAGTGGGAATGTCAATGTGATGAAGTGATAATATGAGATAAATTATGAAATGAATGAATTATGCACTTAATATGAATATGATGAACTGATAATAAAATGATGATGTAAAATGTAAATGCATGAATTATGATAATGAATGATGGTAAAATAATGTGAATGATAATGAAAATGAGATGTGACAAATGTCCAGTCGTACTCAATTTATTTTTTTAAAACATATATGAGAATTTTACCAATCCTTCAAAAATCTATTGAAACAGCCCCCAAAATGCAAATCTAGATGAATTATGCAGTCCTAGAATACAATAATGAACTATTCTCCTTGTTGTCATTTCATGTTGTGCTTGATTTTCATCATTGAGATTTTTGATATGTTGAAAGTTAGTACAAGCATCAAAGTGTATGTTAGCACCAATGATGACCTGAGTACCGCTTTCATGGTGTTTGATATAGCAAGTTAATACAAGCATCGAGGTATAATTGAACCAAGATGACCTGAGTATTGTTTGCATAAACAAACAAAATTTAACCATTTTCCTATGCAAATTCTGAAATGTCATCAATGATACATTGTAGAGCATGTCCCATGACAAATTTGCACAATACTAATGATTAGCTTATAGACAGCAGGCAAAGAAAAATCATACTTCTTCCTTGTGATTCTAGTTCAATACATCATTGAACCACTCCAAAGATATGATGTCATCAAATATCAAAACAACAATTTGCAACTTATGCTTTTAATTTTTTCATTCATTTTATTTAGATTAAGATCATCCACTTTGTTTTCGTCAAATAGTTGTATAGACTCAGTTTGTTTGGACAGGGCTTGCTGCTCCAACATTTTGATTTTAGACACATGTTGCCGACTACCTGCTAAAAAAAAAACTCCAAGAAGCGAACTGCCCCCTAGTGACCTCGTACTCTGACTCTTGCTAGAAACAACTACTGCTAAGGATAACCCTAATCATCAAGCCATGATGAGATCCTTGTTGTTTCAAGGAGATGTTATGACGTATGATGTGGATGCGATGGATAGGCATGTATGTGATGCCGATGAAAAGATGGATATGCAGAATGAATCCTAATAGATGAGAGAGCCAAATAAAATCACAAACAATGCCTGTTTGCCAGGTTTTCATCGTTTGTTTTTATCACAATTTTTTCTAATTTTATGATTTTTTTTCTATTTACCAAGACGCCTATTTGCCAGGTTTTCATCAAGGCAGCGATTTTTTTTTTGTATTTTAACCCTCTTTTTTAAAAAAAAAAAATTTCTTAGGTGTAGAACTTCTTCAGATGAATGTTGTTGGTTGGATCTTCAAATAGGTCCCCTTCTGTAGTTGACAACTGCTATGCCCCTGATCCATATGCAACAATGATAACGAACAGGCCCAACCAATTAGGTTCGAACTTGCCTTTCTTCTCCCGATCTTGTTGATTACGAGGGTTTTCTTTAAGAACCAAGTCACCCACTTGAAAAGTTCATGGTTTGAATCTATGATTGTAGTTGCGGGCCATAACTTGTTGATATCCCTTCAAATGATTAACTACAGTTTGACGTCGTTCATCAAGCAATTCTAGTTCTTCCAATCTTGATACTCGATAATCTTCATCATTGATTAACCCTTTGAGTGGTACTCGAAGTGAAGGAATCTCAACTTCCAGTGGTAGAATAGATTTTGCTCCATAGACCAAAGCATAAGGAGTAGCTCATGTCAGTGTGCGAATACTTATTCTGTATGCCCACAATGCTAGATTCAATTGGACATGCCAATCTCGACCAGCTTCATTCACTATTTTCTTCAAAATCTTGAGAATTGTTTTATTTGAAGCTTCATCTTGACCATTCCCTTGTGGATAGTAAGGTGTAGAGAATTTGTGTTGGATGCAAAATCTTTCACATAGTTCGTCTACATCTTGATTTTTAAAGGGTCTTCCATTGTCTGTGATAATGGAGCTGGGAATACCGTATCGGCAGATGATATAGTTCAAAATGAATGAAGAAATTTGTTTGCTAGTAACAGTTGTCAGGGGAATAGCTTCAATCCACTTAGTGAAATACTTAGTGGTTGTAATGATAAATTTATGTCCATTTGAAGATGATGGGTGTATCTTGCCAACCTTGTCCAATCCCCACTCAGCAAAAGGCCATGTTGTGGTGAAGGGTTGTAGTTCCTGAGCAGGAGCGTGAATGAGATTCCCATGAATCTGACATTTTGCACATTTTTTCACAAAGATGAATGATTCCTTCTCCATGGTCAGCCAGTAATAACCCAATCGAACAAGTTTCTTTGCTAAGGTTAGTCCACTTGAGTGTGTCCCACAAATTCCACCATGTACTTCTTGTAAGGCTTTTTCAGATTCATCGCGTTCGAGACATCTAAGGAGGGTACCATCCAAACCACGCCGATATAAGATGTCAGCAATTAAGGTGTAACAGGATGATTGACGAATGAAATTTCTATTCTGATTCCTAGACAAGTTTAAGGGTAAAATAGTATCCTTTAGGTAAGTGTAAATTTGGCTATATAAGGAAGAATCAGAACTAGTTAAGTGGAAAATGACTCGAGTTTTAGGATTGTCATGGGCGGGAGAAAACAATTGTTCCACCAGGAAATCGTATCGTGTTTGATTTTCTGTCAACTGGAGTAGAGAGGCGATTGTAGCCATAGCATCTGCTGCTTTATTATCAATATGTGGAATCTATATAAACTTGATATTAATAAAGTATTTCTTTAAGTCGTCCACCATTATTTTATAAGGTATCAACTTGGCATCTTTAGTGTGATATTCATCATTGATTTGATTTATAACAAGTTGTGAATCACCAAAAACCTGAAGTTCGATGATTTTCCAGTCTACTGCAATCTTCATGCCAATTACTAATGCCTCATATTCAGCTATGTTGTTGGTGCATGGAAACACTAGCTAATAAGATTTTGGAATTGTATGTCCTTGAGGTGTAATAAAAAGAATCCCTACTCCTGAACCATGTTGAGTGTAAGAACCATCAAAGTAGAGTGCCCATGACTGTTGGATAACTATTGTGAATACATCGGCATCAAGAAAATCAATGTGTATTGGGTGTTTTGCCAGTATTGGTGCTTCTGCTAATTGATCCACAATTGCCTGTCCCTTTTAGCTTTGCGATCCACATAATGAATGTCAAATTCACTCGGGATCATGACCCATTTAGCCAACCTGCCAGTTAAGGTTGCTTTACTTAGAAGATATTTGAGTGGTTCAATCTTAGCCACTAGCTTTATTGTATGTGCTAACATGTAGTGTTGTAAATTTTGAGAAGTGAATACTATTGCTAAGCAAGATTTTTCAATGAAGGTATAATTCAACTCATGAATTGTCAATGTTCGACCGATGTAATAAATTGCTCACTCTTTTCCTGAGTTGTCTTCCTGTGCTAATAATGCTCCTAAAGATACTTTTGTGGCAACAATATATAATATGAGAGGTGCTCCTTGTACTGGCAGAATCAATACTGGTGGATTCATGAGATACTGCTTTATCCGATCAAATGTTGCTTCACATTTGTCCTCCCATTTAAATGGAATGTTTTTGTGTAAGAGATGTGTAAATGGTAAACTTTTATCTGCCAGTTGAGCAATGAATCTTTGAATGGATTGTAACCATCCCTGTAAAGAGCGTAGTTGACTAATGTTCCTTGGTGGTGGCATATCAAGAATTGCTTATACCTTAGCTGGATCCACTTCAATTCCCTTTTCTGATACAATGTAACCTAATAGCTTTCTAGATTTTACTCCAAAAACACATTTCTTAGGGTTAAGTCTCACTTTGAATTTTTCCATTCTTTTGAAGATTTTTGATAAGATATCTATGTTTCCTTCTCTGGTGTTAGATTTGGTGAGGAATTCATCAACATAATCTTCCATGAATGTATGCATCATATCATGAAAAAATGTTGTCATTGCACGTTGGTATGTAGCTCCTTCATTTTTCAGCCCAAAAGGCATTACGTTCCAACAATAGGTACCCCGAGGACATGTGAATGTTGTTTTATCTTGATCTTCTGGTGCAATCTTTATCTGGTTGTATCCTGAAAATCCATCCATTAATGAGTACATCACATGTCCAGTAGTTAAATCAATAATCATATCTATGTTTGGTAAGGGAAAGTCATCTTTAGGACATGCTTTATTCAAATCCCTAAAATCTATACAAATTCTAATCCTTCCGTCTAGATTTGAAATAGGCACGATATTGGAGATCCATTCCACATAGTCCATGGACCGGATGAATCCAACATCTAAAAGCTTTTTTAATTCCTCTTTAACCAATAATGCAACATGTGGATGCATTTTTCTGAGTTTCTATTTTACAGGCTTTGCCCCCGGTGTAATAGATAGATGATGCATGATGAGATCTGGATCCAATCCAGGCATATCTGCATAGGACCATGCAAAACTAATTTGATTATCTTTGAGAAATTTTGTGAATCTAGGTACTTCTTCGTTTGTTAGAGATGTAGCCAATTGCAAAACTTTGGGTTTTTCTGTAGTGCCTATATTGAGTGCCTTTGCTGGTTTGATTAGAATGGAAGACCTTTCCTGATAATGCTCCAGAAGAGTGTCAATTTCCCATCCTCTGGCACCTTTAAAAGGTTTTCACCATTGGATACGCTTTTTATTTTTCTCTTTTCTTGATCTAATACTGCCTTTGTTAGGTTTTCACCATTAGATCTTTCTTTTATATTTCTTTTTTCTTGATCTAATACTGTCTTTGTTAGGTTTTCACCATTAGATCTTTCTTTTATATTATTTATTTTATAGCTGAGAAACTTGGCACTTTCCTGTCGAAAACTTTGATCTTGTGATTTCTTGGTGGAACTTGTTTTGGGATGGGATGAACAAAGAAAGTTTATTATGGTTTCATCATTTGGAAAAGTTGGAACATCAATGGGTGCGACTTGTTCCCAATCAATGAGTTCAGGATGTACCAAAGGAAATGGATCATTAGGATGATTAAGGTCACTGGCCGTAAGGGTCAAGATGCGATCGTTAACGTCATTATAGGGGAGATCTAAGATGGTATCCTCCCGTGGATAATTTGTTTCGCTTTGAATCGAATCGGTCTCACTTGAGTCATGATCGCTTTGTAGAACATAATCAAGCAGAGGCCTTGAGCTTTCCCCTTGTAAGAATGCGGGTGAGAATTTGTGTATGACGTCCACCCTTTTTTCTGAGATGAAAGTATTGTCAGAGAAGTCATCCCATTCATATTCATTGGAGTGAGTGTCAGAATTGTTTGCTTGAATTCTTAGAATTGTTTCAGCTAACTCCTCATTCGATGGCCTTTGTGCTACTTCTTCCTTAGTATCTTCACCATATCCTAACCCAGTCTTATCTTTTGGGTGCATTGTTTTTAGTTGGATAGGTTCAACAATACCCTCTTTCCTTTTACCTATAGGGCCATTTCCTTCATAACCCATTTGTTGCATGATAGCATAACCTTTTCCATATTGTTTTGTGGGTAACTTGACATGTAGTACTGATTCTTCTTCATCTTTATAGAGCCAATCAAGGATAGCTCTATCTTCCATTTCATTTTCTTTGATAAATGTCCCATTAAACTTGGTGATGGGAGTTGAAGTTGAGGCTAAAGCTTTTGTTGCCTGTTGTATAGATGTTGAAGGTTGACCATGGGATCTTGGAGATATGGGTAAATTAGAGAGAGATAAAGAATATTTTCCCACTCCATTATCTTTCAACTTTAGCTTGGTGCCAAAATTACTTATCATTTCACTTGTTTGTTCATGGTACTTGGAGGTAGAGATGGCCAAAGCCTCTCTATTGTGTGGGACAAGTGTGTCTTGAGTTGCTCTAAGGTTAGAGCAAGTTTGACTGCTAATGTGATCAACAGGTATTGTTACTTCTTGTCCATCATATGGAAACTTTAAGCATTGATGATAAGTAGATGGAACAGCTTGCATGTCGTGGATCCATGGATGAACCAAGAGTATGTTATAGGTTAGATCCCGATCCAGAACCTGACAAAAGGTATTCTTCACAACAGGTCCCACTCTGATTGGTAGCATGATGAGGCCTTTGGAAGTCCTTTCTTCATCATCATATGCCTTGATTGTAATCTTTCTTCATGGATCTATGGATTCTTCAGAATATCCCAAAGCGAGGACCAATTTTAAAGTACAAATGTTTAATCCAACTCCCCCATCTATTAAGACACGTCTAGTGCAGGCTTTGTGAACCATGACCTCTAAGTAGAGTGATGAATTATGCGGATGAGTTAAGGATGAATCATATAATTTTAGAAAAAGATAAACATGTGTAAGAGGACAAGTGTCCCACCATGGCTTGAAATTTATTGATATCCAAATTAGGGGATACAGTTGTATCAACAAGTGCTTTTTCCAGAATGTCCTTATGGGTAGGTGACAACTTTAAAAGTTCCAAGATAGAAATTTGGGCTGATGTTTTTCACAGTTGATCAACCAAATTGTATTGGTTTGGAGGGGGAATTGCTACTTTAGATGAACTTCCTTTGATAATGATTTTGGCTTGTCCCCTTGTCGTAGCATTGACCTCTTGATATTCTTTCTTACCTTTGATTCAGATAATGTTGATTTGAGGATCATCAGTATAAATATGATTCATAATGACGTCATGGATATAATTAACCTTCTTGCCTTTATCACCTGAAGATTCCCCTTTTTGATAATTAGGGAGCGGATTTTTGAATGCTTGATGGTCATTATTGACATTATGTCCCTCAACCGTGATGGTATGGTTATCAATCAAATCCTGAACAATATTCTTCAACCCTTGGCAATTGTTTGTCTTATGACCTTTCCACCTATGATAATCACAGAAGTGTGAGTCATTCCACGATGGTGGTTTAACTCAAGGCTCATAGTCTCTTTGCGGTGGCAATGTAATAGCATTTTGATTTAATAAATCTTTGAGAATGGATTCCAAAGATTGGCCCAAGGGAGTAAAACTCCATCGATTTGAATAATATGAAGATCTGGGCGTATTTGTATTTTGATTATTGCCAAAATTATTTTCGCGATTGTTAGTTGTGTTCCCTTGATTGGAAACATTGCCTTGGGTGCTAGAATTTCCAGCATTATTGCTACGTTGAACACCTAACATATTAAATATGGTAGGCTTCATATTTACGTTGTTAGCACCTACTACCCCATCATTCACAACATTTTTATTTTGGGTCCAAAATCGTGACTTGTCAGTGTTGTTACTATGGTTGTTGTTGTATGAATTTGAACCCTCTTTATCAATTTTTAGAACTCCACACTTGATCAGAGCACCTTCGATAATGATCGCATTTTCAATCAATTTTTCAAATGATTGAGGACAATGAAGCTTCAGTCTGTAACTCATTTCTTGATTCAAACTATCAATAAAGATCTCCATCTTTTCTTTTTCAAGAATAGGGCGGGAGTATCTAGCAAACACCCTTCTCCATCTTTGCAAAAATGTACTGAAAGATTCTCCTACTTTTTGTTTTACTTTACAAAGATCAAGCATGGTTATCTGGTGTTGGATGTTGTAGGAGTATTGTGATATAAACTTGTTTATTAACTACTCAAAGGTTTTGATGGGGGGAGTGATCTTTGAAAGCCACTCCATGGATTGTCCACCCAAACTTCGTGGAAACAATCGCATTAAGTAGGTATCTTCATGAGCAAATTCTAAGCTCATATTTCGGAAATCCCTCACATGCTCAATGGGGTCAGTTTTCCCATTATACCTATCAAATTTAGGGATTTCACAATATTTTGGAAAAGGAATCATTCGAAGACTCCTATCAAATTGATAAGGACATATGTCATCCAAAACATACTTCTTCATTGTACCCCCTTGCATCTCTTTTATTTGTCCTTGTAATTCCTTTATCTGTTGAGTAAGGGCACCAAAATCATTGAGAGGAATTTCAGGATCCTCTTTAATCCCTTCTGTGTCAAAATCAGCAGGTAACTTAGGTCCTTGATTAGCTAATGAAAGGAAATATCTTTCCTTGTTTCATTCTAAAATCCTTTCCATAAGAGTATGGAATTGGGGATCCTGTTCTGCTTCTTGGAGCTTTTCTTCTGTTATCTCTTCAGTATTTGAACTACGCCAAGGGATCTCTTCCCTCTCAGTATTATCACCCATTTCACTTACTATGCTTTCGTCTTTCTTTATGTGCTTTTGAGATCTCGTAATAACAGGCATAAACGTTACTCAAATTCTACGAACCTTGATCAAAGGGATGAAATAGTGCAAATGTTTGATGGATATGAAAGTCAGGATAGAATGAAGATTCTATGACTTAAAATATTTTTTATTTTAGTCTTTAGCTCGTGATTCCCTAGTTGGAAGGATGAAAATCCTATTGGCGGGAATTAAACCAAAGATCAAAAAAAGAAAGATGATTTATCACTTTGTGAGGTTTGATTAGGCTTCGTAAAAAGATGGTTTTGATGGATGCCTAATGTGCTTGAGCTCTCTATTGCAGAATTTGACTGGGACGAGTAGCCTAAGTAATTGCAGGTTGGGAGATATAAGAAGAATGAATACGTTGATTGCGGTTGTGCCTTTGAGAAAGGGCTCTCCTTTGAAAAAAGGCTCATGAGTACAAAGGTTCTACAGCATAATCGTTAGTGAAACCTCTAATATAGTCATGATATCGATGAATAAAGGTCCTGTGTTCAAGCAAGACCTTTCGACTTTGGTATAAAAATTTCTCTTCTTCAATAACTTCCTATAACTGAGGGATTTCATTGGCTTTCTAATTTTTCTTTCTAGAGACTTCTTAGCAAAGGTTGTAGACTTCCAAACTTTGAGCATGGGAAAGATTAAACTGATAAGACTTGATTTTTGAATGTCAAAAAATTACCTAGGCTCGAAAAATAGATGCGCCAAAATAGAGACTGAATGTGCTAAAACAGATCTCCTATGTGCCAAAACAGAGCATGGATGCATCGAAACAGAGCACAAATGCACCAAAACAGAGCACGAATGCGCCAAAACAGAGCAGCAATGCACCGAAACAGAGCAGCGATGCGCCAAAACAGAGCACGAATGCGTCAAAACAGAGCAGCAATGCGCCGAAATAGAGCACAAATGCACCGAAACAGAGCAGCGATGCGCCAAAACAAACCAGGGATGCGCTAAATTATTTGTTTAGACTTCTGAGATAGACATATTTGAACAGTTTGATATTTTTGGATGATCTTAATCTGATTTAAATGTGAAAAACACAGCATAGAGAAGCAAACAATTGTTTTGTTAATCCTAAAATCTAAACAAAGAGTGTATGTTCTTGATATTTTCATAGGTTTTTGAACAAGATAAGCAATTCAGTCAGACTCACTCTTAATTTGTCAAATAGGTCATCATAGTAACCACAACCCACAACTTAAAATCGCATCGACTCACACAGCCATGTCACCCCCTAGAGGGTGCCAACATTTTTGTTTTTTCCAGGTGTGTACTCAAAGTGACAGAAGTGGATACCGAATCCCTTGAGCAAACAATCTGTGACAACTATATGGTGAGTGTCTTGAGGGAAGATTCTTCCCTCCCCTTGCACTATGATTAAAATGATGTTTGGTTACTGACTCAGCTGGCTTTCTACACTATGGTTCGTAGTCAAGGTTTTCGTTCGGCGTGGCAACAAATAAACTCCCTCAGGAGACCTCCCAACCTTTAGAACAAAGGTTTTGGGGATGGTTATCTTTGCACACTGTTGTCGAATTGTGGACTTTCCCCGAATTCGCTTTTGATTATAGTGGGTTGGAAAACCTGGCTTTGGTTGTTCCCACTTAGGTCGTTCCCATAGGGTGAGTACTTTTTCCCACTATGGCAAGCCCTCTAAAGGATGTAATAAATTGTAAACATTGCATGAAAATTAAAAGGCAATCTGGTATTTTGGTCACCCAGTTAAGGGGAGAGCATAGACCTATTGCCACAAACAAATCAAACAATGTTCTTTTTATAGCACCAAATGACAATGATTTAAACAAAGTGAAGATGTTGCTTCACAATAGGCATGAAGTTCATTTTAACTGCAAAAATAGTATGTGGTGACTATCCTAGGATTGATATATTCCAAATTTTTAAATTTCTATCCTAGGATTGGTTCATTTCCTTAAAAACTGAAAATAAGAATTTTGTCCGCAGATGGTGTCAGAATCAAAATTTCTGTTTTACAAATTTCTGGTGTGTACTGGGATAGACCCCGAGATGTGCCAAAACAATTACTGGATGCGTTAAAAGATCACTACAGGATGCGCCGAAACAGTCTCTGAATGTGCTAAAACAGACCCGGGATGTGCTGAAACAGTTTTCGGATGTGCCGAAACAGGTCAGGGATGCGATGAAACGGGAATGGGATGCGCTGAAATAAAGCTCGGATGCACCAAAGCGCGACTCCAGTCCGTCACCTGTCACCTGTCAGAATATTTTTTCTGCAATAAAAAAGATTAAAAATGGGGATGCCCCACAGTGGGTGCCAAAAATGTGTGTAGAAAATATGTAGATTAAATAAACTATAAACTAACACACCGAGGAGACATTAGATTGAAAGAAAGCTAATTTAAAAAGCATAAATGCAAACTCTCATGGCAGCAACTTCTTCAAATTCGTCCCATCGTCCTCTATCTCCAAGGATTTGATAAAAGATGTTGGCTCTCACTTGTGTAAGCAGCAGCTTGTTGAAATGACAACTTAGAAGAATGAGATTGATTAAAAATGCATATTTATGACTATATGATTTAAGCTATGGAATTAAAATGCTATGGTGCTAAAATGCTTGATAAAACTAAAATGCAACTATAATAACTACATATGAAAATCTAGAATTCGAGGTCCTTTTCAACTCACAAGAGGGTTGTATTTATAGATTTTTGAAGGTAAGAATCCATTTGGCCAAGATCAACGGTTGAGTTCAAACCTGTTAAAATGAACGGTGAGAGATCGAGAATTTGAAAAGAAGATGGAATTTTAAGAGATAGATGGAAGATTAAGAGACAAATGGAAGATGTGTCCATAATTAAAATAGATAATATTTAATTATGTGTGAGAGAAATATGAAAAGGCCTTTTTAATTAAATATTAAAATATTTAATTATTTGAGAAGAGTGAAGAATTCAGAAAGTGTTTTAATTAAAATGTGAAATGAAGAATATCATTTAAATTTAGAATTTAAACTTGTGATAATTAATATAAATAAATTATGAAATCTATTAATTAATTAAGAGGAAGATAACATTAATTAAATAAACTTATTTATTTAATTAAACTAGAAGAATTGGAAAAATGAACAATATAAATAAATAATTAAATTTATTTATATGTAGATGACTTAAGAATATTAATTAAATAATTCATATTTAATTAATTAACAGGTTTGGTTAACCGTGACCATTTTTATATGTGTACAGGTACCATTGCTTGTAGTATTGTCATGTGGTAGCAACCAACTCATTGCAACACTTGCTTAGACCCATTGTCAATCGACAACACATTTTGGAAAAAATAGAATATACTGGCTCAAACAAATATTTATTTTCTTGCTGACGATTCTTAGTGTAGATACATAAAATTGTCTTAGCCTATGAACTAGAATTTTAACACTAATTATCATCTTTCCCCTAATGATTAAATAATATTTCATTATTTAATTATAATCAAGTGTCATATTCTACTATTAATTAATTGAATTTATGTCATTTAATTTATTCATCTTAATTTACCCTTCCTCACTAATTAAATAAATCATATTTATTTATGTCCTAATTCCCATTTATCCATTTAATTAAATAATATTTTGTTATTTAATTAAATGTGAGTTGATTTCCATTTTCATCTCTTCATTCAACCCTTTCTTCCATCACCAGTCAACTAAATCTTCAAATTGAAAATATCTAATATTCTTCATAATTAAATAAATCATTTATTTATTTAATTAACTAATTCCTAAATTATTCCATAATTAAATAAATATTTTTATATATTTAATTATTCTTGTGAGTGCAAATAAATAAATTTTATTTATTTATTAAACTTACGTTATTTTTTCAATCTTTTTTTGCTTTCATCTTTCTTCCTACATAAATGAAATCCTTTATTTTATTTATTTAGTTCATTTGCACATGCAATAATAATGCATTAATTTAAAATTTAATTACTATCCTTGAATCTTTCCATCTTTTTTTGCTTTCATCTTTCTTCAATTTTAGAATCTAAATATTTTCTAATTCTTCAACTTTCCTCTATCTTAGAAAAATATTTAGTCAACAAAGCATGAAATTAGAAATATCTTATGCACCATTATCCACCATTTTAATTAGATAATTCAATATTATCTCTTCTTCAATTAAAATGGTAACTTTCCTATTCCTTCTCATAATCTCATCTGTTCATTTTTTCTTTCAATCTTGATCATCATTTTTCTATCAAATCCTCTATAAAATCAACCTTCTTTCTCATTTCAAGGCTAACCATGAATTGACTTTGTGGAACCCTCAAAATTTCATGTTTCATTGATCCAAATGTCTTAACTTGTGTGGTTTCCTAGTCTGAAATGATACAAGGGTTTAGGGTTTTATGTTGTGGGGTTGGTTTACTTAGCATATTTTCCCCTTCTTCTAAATCCTTGTCTTTGTTGGATGTTGTGGTTGTATTGTTGATATGTGGCTGTCATTTATGTCAACACTATTAGCATTAATGTCTTTAAGACTGTATATGTCAAAGATATTGAGAAAATTGTAATAAAATATGTTACAAGTTGACTATGAAGCAGTGAAGATCGGTGTGTTGGAAAGTTCAGTATGTTGATGATGAGAAGTTGTGTATTAAAGGGTTTGTTTGCAGATTTATGTAGTTTTTACTTCGTAAGTTTTAGAGGTGCGCATGAATATTTGAGCATGTTATAAGGTTTTATTTTCTGACAGTTATTCTATTACTGGAAACGGTGCTCACATAAGAAGATAATGTGTTTTTGGCAATCTGAAGTGTTGCATATGTTCCTGAAGTGTTTTTGGCAATCTGAAGTGTTGTGTATGTTCCTGAAGTGTTTTTGGATGTTTCTAGATCATGTTCTATTTTTGATTGCACATATGCATTGATCATTGTGCTCGTGATCTGAGATTTTCTCTTGCGTGTTCATTTTTTTCATGTTCATGATCAATAAAGTAATTGAAGTGTGTTGTGGATCTCCGAGGAAGAATATTTGAATGTGTTTGTGTTCGAGGACATTGTTTTGGGTTTCTACTATGTTGTGGTCAACCTTGGTTGATGTGCATTGATAATATTTATTGTTTTGGGCTGATAGTTTGAATTTATTCTATTATTCTATTAAAGCCAACATGAAGCAATGCAATTTCTTGTTGTGGATATTTATAAGTGGTTGTTTTCTCATTTGAGATGTATGAAAAAAGTGAAGTGTGTGTGTGCTATGTGCTATGTGCGAATAAGGTTCAGATCATTCAATGCAAAGCAAAGTGTGAAGAAGAGTGAAGAAGTGTTCATTTTCTTAACCAAAATTGTACTTAGGCATTAGCAGATGCTACTTTCTCAGTTCAAATTCTTAATATGGATTTAATCTGAATGTTTCTTTGTAAGAAATCGAGTCTTCCGTTGAGCAGCGAGCTCTAGGTAGTGTGCCTGAATGCATGTGCATTCCTCATTTATTCTTCTTATACTTTTAACAGGGTATAACTTGTGGATTAACCTCCACCGTGGTTTTTCCCCTAATAGGGTTTCCACACAAAAATCTTGGTGTTATGTGTGTTTTTGATGTGTTGTTGATTCATGCTTTCACTGTTATTAATAAGATCTGAGAATAAAGGTTAATATGTTTAATAAGTTTGAAATTCTATGACAAATGATTCACCCCCCTCTTAGTTGTCTACCCTTGTGTTGCCAATAGTATTTGGGTCTAATCCTTTGTTGACTTGTTATATTTGGTCTTTAGTCAGATTAAAACAACTTATGTCTTTTACATTCATGTATCG
>CM021106.1:9141850-9184874 GCA_007115665.2 Sequoiadendron giganteum | reverse complement strand
CACTCAAAGCATCACCTATCATAGATTGTTTCCTAACCACTTTCAGGTATGTGTAGGATCATCATGGAAAAAATAGGCCCTTAAGTGGTGATGAAAATTCAGAAAATCAGATTTAGGCAACTTGACGTAAAAATTTGAATAAGTTATCTATATTATTTCAAAAATATTTAAGAATAGAATCTGTAGCGAATTGAATGTAGTTTCTAAACTACTAGTTTTATTTATTTATTTTTTAAATCTATTTGGTGAAAATTTGAAATTTCAATGCAGTTTTACTTAAATTTCAGAAAAAGAAGAAGAAGTAGGTGTATGTCTGACCACCCTAACCACAATAAAATGATAATATTTTTTTATAAGATTTTAGATATAAGTAGATGAATCATGTCCCAATGTGATGCATATTCTTTTGTAATTGTTTTCCTAGTAAATAATTAATTATGAATTTTTTATTACAACTTTAAAATAATATAAAAAATCATATGTTTGACCACCTTAACTTGGTAAAAACTTCATGTAATTCAATTTGTTTTAATCCTATAATATGCAAAGCATAAAATGTGACACATGTTTCAGATTAAAAAAAAGTGATACTGTTTGAAAGCTATAAATGTTTTTCAATCAGCCTATCAATCAGAACTTTAGTTGTAATTCAAATAGAAAATGAATAATAATTATTTATTAAATTAAAAGTAAAGCATAATTTATATTGGTGGAAAGTTGAGAATTTCCTTTAAAAACCCTTTTCGTTTCATCAATTTTGGGTAAAAAAAAATCGTCAGCCACATGGGCCATCATATCACCAATTTTTGGCCCATCATGATTCTACACATACCCTTTCCTTGAATTGGTGATGCACAATGGATATTTCCCTTTGTATCACTCATTGTGGATTGGTTTTAAACCTTGAATTTCCTATTAGCGATGCATGATGTGAATGGTTTGTTTTGTATCTCTAGTTGCCTTCGTATCATTGATTTCCCAAGTGCTTTAAGTCCTAAATCAGTGATGCACGATAACACTATAGCCTACAGATTTTCTACCTCATTGGTTATTGTAGATTGTACTACTCTATTATCCTTTTCAAAGTAGTGATGATCGATGAAGTCTTTTGTTCCAATATTTCTATGCTAATTTAAAGTGTAACTAAGGGTGATGCTTCCATTGCCCTTGATCTTGTAATGTGGACACGTGGCCAAATATTTCTCCATTTCCAATTTTCTCCCATCGCTAATATGATTGGTCTATTGAGATATGAATCATCGATGAGCGACAGGTGATTAATGAAGTCAAAAGAGGATGCAAATCTAACGGCTAAGATCTTATCACGTATATGGTTCATATTGTTGATAAGACACATAGATGGAAAAGGAACATCAATGATGAGTGATAGACTATTAATTATTGTGCCCATTGTGCCATCTAAAGCTATCACAATTACAAGTGGAGGTCTAAGAAACATAGTAGTGATGAGTGATGGAATATTCCCCTCATCGTCAAGTCTTAAAGCATCATGGATTCATCCAAAGGAGTCAAGACCAAAGTAGCGATGCATGATGGATTTCAAGTAAAAGGTGACTAAGGAAAATAAAAGCGACGTGGTAACATCTGAAAGACATCGCTAAAAGAAAAATGAGAAATCGTGAGGATGAAGGAGAGCCACTGATGGTGTTTTAAATCAAAAGGTCAATGGCCAAAATTTGAACTTAAATAGCTAAGTGTCAGTTCGCTTGCATGAGCTTTCTTTCAAGCATTAATGGTGAAGACACTCCATTCCTTTGCCATAAAGAGGGTTGTTGGCCATTTTTCTTTCACAATTGCACCCATCAAGAGTAGAGGAATTGGTCAAGTTTGAGAAGAAGGCGTGAAGAGCTTAAGCGAAGAATTATAGAGAGAATTTGAAGAATAAACAATTTTTTTTCCCAGGTAAGTCAATTTCATGCCTCTGTGAGCAAATTCTATGATACTGGGTAATTTGAGGATTGAGTAGATTGTTAGGGTTTGTAGTTGGGCTTGTATTTCTTTGTTCAGAAAGGGAATTGCAATTGTTTCATGGAGGGTTTGGAAAGGAGAGTAAAATTTGTTGAAATAAATTTTGATCCCTGTGAATTTAAAGTTTAAATTGTAATCCCCAACTAAAATTTGAAACCTTGGTTTTGTTACATTGTAAAAATTAGTGAACCTAGTCAGTCTAGCGATAAACCTGAAAGGAAACCTAACTAGAAAAGGGTCGAGAGACCTAAACCCCAAGATGAAAAGCCCACACCTAAGCCGGATGTTCCTGAGGAATCTACAAAGTCAAAAGGAGAGAAGAGAACTCTTGTTAGATTCATGGAAGGTGAATCTAAAGGTATCATTGAGGGAGGATCAAAAATTGGTAAAAGACACACATAGTAGGAATTAGAAGGAAGAGAAATCATTATACATCATTGTAAAATCGATATCATTCAAGAGAAATATTATTATAGAATTTAATTATCAAAGCATCATCTCAAGTTTTATGTGAGTTTGTTCATGTTTATGTATAAATTTTATTTGTGAGGACTAACACTTGTAGGTCTTCAAAGCAAGCCAAGCCAAATTGCAATCAATCCTTGATGAGATCTGAATGACTTTAGTCCTTCAAGGATATCAAATCTAAGTGGTGAGTTGCATCCAATTCTCGACTTATCATTCATTTATCATTTAACCTCTATCCCTCAAAAGGATAAGCTCTCTTTATCATCAATTTTTCCATTGTGGAGGTGAGAACACCAACATGAGGTTTGATTATGGTAAGCCTCTATATGAAACAATCCTTCCTTTCCTTTTGAATGTGTAGGTATAAATTTGAAGAGGATTGAAGGAATATTTCAAGATAACTCACTCATTCATGCATACTGGCCCTACAACTTGACAAGATACAAAAACTATAATATCTCGATAATAGATGAAGATCTGACAACAAGATCCAAAAGTAAGAAGCCACAAACTAAGGACCCAAGGACTACAAAATCATATTTTAGTTTTAGATACCTATACTAGGACATCCTTGTGCCCTAGTTCACCAAAAATCAGCTCAAATTTGAATCATAAGTGCACACATATCTACTTTATCCATTTTTGGTCTTTAAATTTGACTATTAGTTCCCAGTTTTGTTGTATTCATATAAGAATAGTGCATTCTTATAGTTATTTAGTTTTATTATTAAATTTTAATTTCAAATCCATTTAAAAACCCACAATAATCACATACCAAGGTTTGATTGACTCGCCTTTCAGTTTGTAATTTAATCTCATACCCTTCCAACCCCCAATTCTAAATGTTATATTACACGAAAAGTGACCAATCCTAGTGAAACTCTAGGCTTTCACTTTCCCAACATATCATTTTTTTGTGAATCGAATAACCTTATGAAATTTGAAGCATATTATGTTAGATCTAAGGTTAATATTGCATTTTTTTGTATTCATCATTTAGGTATCCATTATTGCATCAGAAAAACAAAATCCAAAAATAAATTGCATATCATATTGCATTATAAGTTGCAAAAGGGTTAATTGCACCCATCATAGGTCATATCTACATATTAATTACATTTAAAAATCTACATTAGGTTATTTTAGATCTGAATAAAATCTAAAAAAATTCATTGCATTCATTCAAGCATTTTTCATATAGTAAAAAAAGTGAAAAATTGTATTCTCTTTGTTGCAAAAAGATATCGAGATCATTATTTTCAGATTTTGAACATTAGGATCAGTCAATTATTACATTTTAGATCTGAAAATTGTATTTGGAATTGCATTTTATTGCTTGAACATTTTGAAAATTTCTTGTACTCTTGCATTTTACATTGCATAATCATAAATCAATCAAAATTCTAGGAATTTAATTACTGTCAAGCCTATATTTTCACAAAACTGAACACTTAGGCAGTATTATATATATTGAAACTTTAAGTTTAGATAAAAATTAAGCTAGACTAGGGTGTCCTCACACCCCTTTCTAGCTAAATTTGGGTCAATTTTTGTTAGACATTTTTTAATGTGTTTCTTGTGTGTTATTTCTCTCTAATTTTGAATCGTATGTGTTTTTTTGTAACTATTTTTCAACTTAGTGTTCATTAGTGGGCACACCTAAGTGTTTTGAAACTCATATGAGCTTCATGACCTAGTGTCCTATTGCCAATACTCCAGTGATATGTAGTTGTAGACTTGTGGAATTTAATGATGTTGTTACATCCATTGTGGATCTTGAGTCCTCCAAATATTTCACAAAAGGTATTGTCAATACTCAAGCCATTTTAGACTCCATTCCTAATCCCACAATGCCCATGAAAACTTCATAATCAAGAACCTTTATGGACATTGAGACTATTGTTGCCATGTTCCCAATGAGAAATTAAAATAATTTGATAAAGATTTAGAGGGATTTCAAGACTACTTAATAACTAAATCCTTAGCAGGAAAAATGGTGCCCATATTGGATAACCTTAGGAATTTGATCGATGATGCTCAATTAATAAAGGTTTTGCATAGCCTAGCTCATATAGTAGATGCTAACATCCCTACTACAAATAGTTACACCCAATTCTTAGCAAATTCTCAAAACCAAGGAGAAAAATAAGTTTACCTTCCCACAAGTATACCTTCTATTCCTACATTTACATTGCCAAACATAGCTTCAATAATAGAACACACTAATTTCATAACTCCAAGCTTAGGGCTTCCTAGTAGGAATCCTTATAGTATTGTGGCATCACATGTAACACCTCAATATTTATCACCTCTCATAAATGTATAACATAGTATTCCACCAAATATTTACACAATCTCACCATATTCAATAAACTCTCAAAACATATCAAGAAATGATTTAGTCATAAACCAAATATTTACCTACAAAGTTTTACTCTAAATAATTTTTTCGGTACCATCATACACCTATACACAATACAAAAAAATCTATTGTCTTGTAATAAAATCACAAGATAACCCAAAGTCAATCCATCCACGAAAAATCAAATCCCATTCATATAATTTATCTAAAATGCAAATTTCATATCTATCCAAACATAACACTAAAGTAGACACAATCCAAATAAATCTCACTGCATAACTTAGCACTCATTCAAAAACATGCATATTATTTTTTGTCTTATTAAAATCCTTGTTTAAATTATAAAAAAAATCATTACATCATTTATAGGATATATTATTCCCAATCCTTATATTGTTATCAAGATTTATCATTACTACATTAACAATGTCATCATCATCAATCAATCAATCTTTATTTTCTGTATTTTTATATTTTTTCTTTCTTGTGCATCTTCTTGTTTGTCTTTGCATCTATGTTGGTCCTTGAGGAATTTTATGACAACAACATCATAGTATTTCTCATCATTGTGTCACATGTCATATGTTTTCTTGTGAATTTTTATTTTGGGTCAATTCTAAACCACATGCTAATAATGTCATCATGGTTTTCCATGTTATGGTACATCTTATCAAATGTTATAAAAAGCATCAAGTTGCTCAAAATAATCAAGATTAGGGTAAACCCACAAAAGTGGTTTACAATTTGAGTGAGGAAGGAAAAGTTGCAAAAAATGATCCCATGCAAAAAAAATTGGTTTTTGGGGGTTCAAACGAACTTATTGTTCAAGCAAACCCATTAAATACAGGGTCCCACCATTCCTAACCAAAAAAAAAACCTTTGTGGAAAGGGGGTTCACTCGAACCCCCCTAGTTTACTCGAAGCCCCCTTTTCCCACCTTCTCACCCTCTAGCACCAAAAAACTCCAGAATTTTTCCCTTCAAAGCTTGGGTTGAAGATGAAAATGGAGGAGACTTCACAAACCCAACTGGATGATGGTAGTCCTTGGAACGAGCTATCCAACAAATATAATTTTAATATGTTTTGGTTTTATTATGCATTTGTTTTTTAATTTTATTAAACATAGGTTTTTCATCGAAAATCAAGCTCTTTGTTCTGCACATGAAAAAATAGAAGATTATCATTTTATTTTTTTGAAAAATATGAGTGCACCAGATATTGAAGTCCTTGATCCAACAAAAAAATTTGAAATTTGATACATACAAAAACGTTGTGTTATACGGTCCGCCTATGTCTAAATTTTAATTGGTTTGACTTCGAAACTTGATTAAGGAAAAAATATTCAATAAAACACTATGAAACCAATTGGAAGCACTAGATATCATAGTTACAAATCTAAATTCAAGAAAAATAGAATTTTATCCTTCATGGGAAAAAAGCTATGAGTTATACAGTGAGTGTCACTCCTTAAAATGGTGTTTACTGAAAAAAACTAGTTTTTGAAGGAGATGGAAAAAGAAATGCAATCTAATTCCAATTTTTTTGAAAAAAATATATTTAGAATCTATAGACAAAATGTCACAAATCACTAGTTTTCATCATCTTCAAATTCCTCACAGTTTAGCTGCTATATAGGTGCCTGAAAGTGAAGATTTAGTTAGAAAAAATCAGTTCAGTGTCCAGTTTGGCCAAAAATTGTAAACCAGTATTGTGGGATCACCCTTTATAGTATGTACCTTAACAATAAAATTATTTCATTCTCCATCATATTCATTCCACTTTGCCATATTTTATACAAAACATCAAGTTGCTCAAAATAATCAAGATTTATAGTATGTACCTTAACAATAAAATTCTTCCATTCTTCATCATATTCATTCCGCCTTGTCCTTTATTATATCTATCTATTCTAAACAACTAAAAAAATTAAATAACCACTTCAACTAACACCTTTATTCATACATCATTCACCTTTTTTCATACTTCTCCCTTCCATTTATCACTAATATTTGTATCCTTAATATCCATCATTTAAGTCGTTCCATCCACTATCACCAATCCCTTCATCTATCACTAAATCTATTCAAGCCTATCTCTTCCACTAATCCATAACCATTTAATCTCTCTTTCATTTATTTGAAGAGGAGACTCATGTTCTTCAAACCCTTTTGTCCTCTTGAGGGGGCATCCAACAATTATCAATTAATCTTAAAATCAAAATCTCCAAGCTTGGGGCATGCTATCTTTTCCCATTAAGTGCCTATATTTAATTTTTTTGAAGTGTCATTACTTCACAATGTCATTTCAAAGAGGGGTAAAAAATGGACACTTATTTATTTCAACCTTCTAATCTTACATCTAACATTACACATTAAAATTATGACCTTTTCCTCATTTCATGATAATTTCCCATTTCAATTGGCAACCAATAATTGACTAAATAATTCATGTTATTTAATTAAGTAGGCTAATACCTATCTATTTATCCCAAAATACATAAATAAATTCATTTTCACTTATTCCCCACAAATAATAAAAAAATGTTTATCGACTAATATTCTATCATAAATCCTCCATATATTATAATCCATGCACAAGTAATTAACTAAAATTAATTAATGATTTAATTATTCTCACCCTTTTAGAGTCCACTAAGAAACCATCATAACTTTTCTTGACTATTCTTAGTCAATATAGATTCTCCACTCTTCTCATTCAATCTCAACCATCCATTTAAGATCAAATCTTCACCATTCATGTTGTCATTCAAAAATTTATAAATCAACCCTTATCCTTCATCAAATTATGCGTGAATGATCAATCTACATGTACATATGTTGATTTGAAGAACAACCTACATTTCTACATCAAATATTCAAAAGCATATCTAACACATAAGAGCAACTTACATTTCTACATCAAATTTTCGAAAACATATCTAACACATATGAGACTTACATTCAATTATTCTTTATCGATATTGTCTCGCATTTGCATTTCTCGAATGTAAAATAAGAATCTTAAATTTGTATTTAATTCCTATTGTTTATTAAAAATTTAGAATATACACTTATGAGTCAAGAACTAATCACTAACAAAATTTAAAATTTAAAAAAAAAAAAAAAAAAACTTCAAACCACATACAAAACTAGGTCCCAATTCCTCTTTTTATCATTTTTTATATTTTTATATCAATTACTATCTATATATCAACGTCATAGACTAAGGTCACTTGCTTTACTGATACTAAATGTAGTACTATACCCTGCGCTTATTTGAAAGGGTGTTTTTATTCCCTTCCAAATATAAACAATATTCTTGGTATCTTAATATTCATGCAGAATGGATGCATCACCCCAGAAAACAACGTGTACCACTGTAGAAAGACGAAGCTATGGGTGGGGAAAAGTGAAACTGAGATCCCAACTAGGCAAAACCAAGGCGTTTGAGGGCTGTTTGAATGCACATGGTGATGGAGGACAAGCATAAAAGCCATTGGCAATTTGGTTTGTGCATCTGGAACATGCGAGATGCGATGGATGTCACTAGAAAGTATGAGAGATTAGAAAAAGGAAAAGAATTCCAAGCTCACGACTTCCAATCCAGGCATAAACCCGAGAACCAGGGCAGTTGTATCCGCCAGCATATTATATCGGGACAGTAAACAAGTTGTTTTAGCAACATATTATTATATATGAGAGTTTTGCAGCGGGAAATTGATTGAGGAGAAGGTGGTGATGTGTGGAGGCATGTGCAGGGTAGCTACACTCTTCTACTCTTTTGGGACACCACTCATTAATATTCTGGGACTGTCCCTGACAAATATTCAACACATGTTCATGTTCATGTGGGTGACAAAACAAAAAACAGAAACAGACCCTTAATCTAAGTCTGCGCCATTTCCTGCTTTCCCCGGTAACTAAGGTAGTACCGCTACGACGCCGACACCACACATTCCGCCGCTTTCCGCGCTTTAGGGCAAGGGCCCTGCCCTAGGAAAAAGAACCCTTTTAAGGGCCTATAATGTAGGATGGCTTATTTATAAATTATTATCCTCCGGGCTCGATTGCTCGTAATAGAGAGAGAACTGGAGCGAAGTTCGTTAGGGGCATTGGGAGGCCCGCCTATTGAAACATACTGCTTGTCCACAACCTCATAAAGACAAATGTTCTTTCTCCGTCACTTACCCACTGCCGAAATTAACGATAGGAAATTTGGAATTCGATTCCTCCACGCATGAATAAAAACCTACATACGCCACTCTGATCTGCACTCGAACTACAATTCAACACCCTGATGGAGAAAATGTCGAATTTCATGGATTGGGGTAGATTTCGTTCCATGGATTGAGTAGATTGCGATATATAAGATTGTTGACTCTGTAAAGGAAAGCTGGTGATGCGAATTTTGACTGTATCTAGTTTTTTGTATTTACTGTGCATTGGGATTCGACAGGGGAAGGGAAGGTCCCACAGGGGGACAAGAGTCGCCCCTTAAATTGGGGGCATGGCCTTTGGAAGAATTCATGAGCAACACTCTTGATATTCGGTCTCCTCTTCGCTTTCTTCACCAACAGAAACTCGTACCGGAACGGTCTTTGAATTTGTGGAGATAACTGTATTGATGAAGTCAGAGTAGATGCCCAATATAAATATTTGCAAAGAGAGGAGAATTGTTCTATACGTGGCTGACGATGGCCCTTTGAAATATAGATTTTAGAATTAAGTCTGCACTGTGTGGGGCACGGTGAAGTCGGCCATGGCCATACATAGACGACACTCTAACCAAAAGCTACATACTTGCTGATGTATCTACAATTCTACCTTCTCTCTCCCTTCCCTTTATAACTGCCTGATTCTGACAACTCTCCTATCTCAACCCTCCTCGAGCTTCAAGAATCTTCAAGCTTGTTGAGAGAGTTTGTAATGGATCCTGCTCAAGGAGCCAGCTGGATCCATATATTTCTTGCGTCTTTAATTCTAGTAGTGTTTTTTATCATTACACGGGCTGCGACCCAGTTTTTCATAGCCTATGTGTGGAGGCCTCGCCGCATAAGGAGATTCATGGAGAGGCAAGGAGTAAGTGGGCCGCCGCCCGCTTTTATGGTTGGCAATCTGATGGAGATGAATAAACTTCGTGACAAAGAAACTGCAAACGATATGGGCTGCTTCACCCACGACATTGCTCACAGGATCTTGCCTCACTATCTTTACAACTCTAAAACTTACGGTGAGATATCAACTTTTTCTCTCTTGAAAAAGTAATCAAATTCCTACGTCTTCTGTTTCTGGATCTCGAAACAAGCTTCAACATTACGAGAAATGCTATAGATTCTTCTGGGTTTTAGCTGTGGATCAATATTCGTGTTTACATCCTAGATTAGCTCAACTTGGATCGATTTTTCTTTCTCCCACACCATCTTTTTTTCTTTCTAGTTTCAGTCTAGGCTAACAGAGTGAATGTATTCGTTCAAATTTTTAAGCAAATTGAGATGATCTTTGCGTTAGAGACTACATCGGTGCTTGGCACAGGCCAGAAGCAAATTGAAATGACAAAGGCTTTGGTCGATTTTTTATTATTTGCAGGAAAGCAATTCGTAATGTGGTGGGGAGTGGAGCCGAGGCTAGCCGTGTCCCAACCAGAACTTATAAAGGAAATGTTGTACAGTCATAGCTATGGAAAATCCGAGCTACAACAGAAGGGAAATAAGGATTTCATTGGTAAAGGGCTGCTGATGGCCAACGGAGATGAATGGGCTCATCAGCGACGGGTCATAGCACCGGCTTTCCGCATCGAAAAACTTAAGGTAGAGGAGAACTGGATTTCTAAGACTCACATGCCGGTCACCGGTCACCATGACCACGTTTTTGTTTACCAAGTGAGCGAGCGAGAGTCTTTCTCAGCTTGACAAATTTCCGATGATGGGTGTGTATTGACTCTTGCAGGGACATGTGAATTATATGGTGGAATGCACATCGAGAATGTTGGACGGGCTTGAAGGAATCCGGAGGAGCGGGTCCACGGAAATTGAAATAGGCGAGCATCTTTGCAAACTGGCCGCTGATATAATTGCACGCACTGAGTTTGGTAGCAGTTACGAAAAAGGAAAGAAGATTTTTCAACAACTCAATTCATTGCAGAAGCTTTCGTCAAAGTCGGGAAGATATTTATGGCTTCCAGGCAACCGGTATTTCCTCCACCTTCCCTTTTTCCCTCAACCAATTGAATTTTACCCTCTCCACCACTTTCCATTGCTTTCATAAAAACGACGTAGCAAATATTTTACGTTTTTATCAATATGGGGGTGACCACACATTTTAATGGATCAAAGCAAAATTGTCCAGGCTCCTCTGCCAAAGCAATATATTATTTTCTACCGTACCGGAACTCGTTTATCAATAACAGTGTCATGCCATCTGCCGTTTGCTTGTCATTATCCCGCCCAAGGTCTTACTACTTGGAGCGTAAATGTTCCCCCTTGCCTTTACTGTGCTCTCTGTTACGTAGATATATAATATGCCATGCAGTTGTCAACCTTGAAAACAGCCTAGTGAATATAATATGCAGGGCCGTCCGCGGCACCATTTAATCCCTTCATAAAACATCCAAGTCGTTTGAATTTGAAATTAATTTAATGTGTCAGAACAGAGCTGTTTCGCACGGCAAAGATTATAAATGATGTCTGACGGCCGCCCAGGAAATCAACTCTTTAGTGAACTCCAAAGCAGCACTATATATCGACGGTAAAGATTGACTCCAAAGTTTGGGCCCGTGCAATTATTTCCATAAATAACCATCACGAAAAAACAAATGCAAGGAATTTTGCTGTGGGAACAAATGACCGAGTTGGGTCAAATCAAAATATTATCTTGCCGGGAATATCCCATTACCCCCATTGCCCAATCTCTCCTTCACCCATTCTAATCCACTGAAAGTGAAGAGAAAATAAAAAATAAGAATTAAACGCCAGCGATTTCCAATTTAAAATTAATGTGTGTTTTGTTGTTATGCTGGCAGTTTCCTTCCTACAAGTTTCAACCGTGAGATCAAGAAGAGAAAGCAGGAAGTAGAGAGCGCCCTCATGGAGATCATCAGGACACGACGAGATTCTGTCCACGTAGGACGTAGTACCTCCTACGGCAACGATCTTCTTGGATTGATTCTCTCCAGCAACGATGGCGAAGGAGTGAGGTTGACCAACCAGCAGTTGATGGACGAGTGCAAGACATTTTTCTTCACCGGTCAGGAGACCACCTCCCTCCTCATGACGTGGACCATCATGCTCCTCGCTTCCAGCCCTCAATGGCAAGAAAAAGCCCGAGCCGAGATCCTCCAAGTCTGTCAAGGCTCTCTTCCCTCTTTCGCCGACCTTCCCAAGCTCAAAATCGTAAGTTCAAGAACTACCCATTAGTTTTAGACTGTATTTATTAATGGTTTTTGTGACGTGTGAATTGAATTGGATTGAATTGACTTGGAATGCAGCTGGGAATGATACTGAACGAGTCATTGAGACTGTACACCCCGGCGTCGATTCTACCAAGGCAGGCATTTGAGGATGTGAAGCTGGGAGAGCTGGAGTTGCCCAAGGGGATGTCGGTGTGGATCCCCGTGCTGGCCATCCACCATAGTAAAGAATTGTGGGGGGAAGACGCCAACGAATTCAATCCGCAGCGCTTCGCAGAAGGCGTGCATAAGGCCTGTAAACACCAGATGGGCTTCTTGCCCTTTTCCACCGGTCCCCGAATATGCGTTGGACAGAGTTTTGCCATCATGGAAGCCAAGGTTGTGCTGGCCATGTTTCTGTCCCGCTTCCGATTTACCCTCTCCCCCAATTACCGGCATGCGCCAGTGTGCGTGCTCACGCTCCAGCCCAAGCACGGTGTCCAGATCATCCTTGAACATTTGTAATTTATAATCTCTGTTTCTATTTATATATGTGTGTACTTGTAGAGCTCACTCATTGCAGAGAATTCATTCCACCCAACCCAAACACACTGTATGCAATCTCTCCCTGAAATTTCGCCCAACCCACTCATCTGTTACTGCAATCGACGGCTTTTGTAAAATCGAGAAGCGGCCATGTAAACTTTTGACTGGTGCAAATACACCGAGGATAATACATTACCTACCTATTCGATGAGCATTTTCTACGATTTACTGAATTTCATATGTTCGTTTCACTTTCACCATAAATTTTGGTGCTTTTTGACGATAAAACGGGTCAAAGAAGCCTTGAAATAATATAATTATTTATCGTGTTTTACATGGATTATCGGTAAGGGTCTTATTCAAATTCCGGGGCACTTTTCTGATCCAAAAAATATATAATTGTTAACAAATCAATGTAATAAAGTCTCGTTTCATATTATTTTTACATTTCATAATGTCAAATGAGTTTTTGGGAAACTAGGTGAACTACTATCTTATTGATTAAAAATTCATTATTATATATTTTTGTATTAAATAATTATAAAAATAATATTTAATTTTATAGGCCATCTATTATTTCTTTTCTTAAAATCTTTTTGGAGAATTTTTTTTTTTAAATTCTATTTGAGAATGACTTTTTCAATATTTGTGGAGTTTTCTTAACATCAATTCAAATGATCAAAAATTCAAAAGCATGCATTAAAAGTATATTATTTTAATAAATTAAAATAAAAAAATTAAATAACAAAGTTAATCTAAAAGTCTTATTTTTTAATATAAATCAAGGTTGGCTACAAGTATACAAGTATACAACCAATTACAAACACCACCAAAGAACCAAATTACATCTAGAAATAATATGATAATGATTACTCAAAATCAAGTGAGAGGATTTAATTACTCATTGAACTAAGACAAAAATATCTACCTGTCATTCTAAGTAGTTGTGATTGACCCTTTGAAAAGCAATTGATCTTGCCATATAATTTATTTCTATTATTATAAATTATATTTTTCTACAAATCCAAATATCACCCAAGTAAACAATAACATTAGAGACCACAAATGGTCTAAAGAATATTATTTATATGTACCATAAAAGTAGCATATACATTGCACAATCCAAAGAAAAGACCAATGAATCCACACTTCACATTATCTTCTCAATGTTTTTTCCACCCACCTTCCTTCTATAAGATTTGACTACGGAATTTGAAAGGAAGTAGAGGTGCATAATATGCTTCCTACACTAATCTACGTGTAAAAATTAAATTTGATCATACAATTTTAAAGAAATAAACATCAAAGTTTGGGGGCAGGGAAGGATTTATGTAGGATCCACCCAATGTTGTGACAAATGTGATGGATCACTTATTTTTCAAGGCCCCAAACACCTCAAATTATGCAAAATATGATGTTAAAACAACCAAAAATGCAACCTAATTTTTATAGCAACTATGAGGGATAATTTTAGAGCATAAAAAGTTGTGTACCTAGTTAGCAAGTTCATTTTTTTGAGCTATGGAGGACTCATTCACCTTCAATGGCAAATGGGTCCTTTTAGGGTTTCAAAAATATGATTTCAGGATCTTGTACCTTGATGTCTGCACTCTTGAAATCCTGGTTATCAAATTTTGGAAGCTTGTAGTTAATTTTGTAGAGCTCTTTCCGTGATCTTGCACTTTGAATGACAACTTTTGCAATTTTGACAATTTTGCTCCAAATTTTGCCCCACTTGATCTTCAACCTACAAATCTGTAATAACACATTCAAGGGAAAGCAAACTTGTTGATTTTTTAGTGAATGGGGGTTTTCCCTAGTCAAACCCCTTGTAGGTAATTAAACCAATTGATGAAATGAAGCATGAAAGTGCAATAATGTAAATGATGTCACCTTGGAAGTTGTCTTGTGAATCAAATCTACATACTGACATGTAGTGGCCATGAAGCATGTAGATCTTGGATGTAAGATAATGCTTGTAAATGAATCCTCAATGCAACATTCACTTCTTATCTCAACACACATGCATGCATTAAACCATTGACATGATGATAAGACCTTGAATTGTTACAATAATGACTTGAAATATGCCTTGAAAATGCCTTTGAAATGCTCTAATGCTTGATCACTTGAATGCTTGAATGCTTCATAAACTTGCTAGCTCTTGTTAGGAGAAACAATGTGAATTAACCCCGAAATTCAAAGAACTAAGGCTGACACTAGATCTGAAAAGAAAGATAATTAAATTCTCATCATAATGAAATTCAAAAATTAGGGTCTCATTAAGGGAGGACCTATTCACCACCAAAGGTGAATGGGTCCTGGCTAAGTTTCGAGGACCAAGCTTTGGGGAGCTGAAAGAAGGCCAAAAACCCATTCCAGATTGCTAGAAAAAGGGGGCTCTTGTTAAGAGAGGACCCATTCACCACTAAGGGTGAATGGGTCATGGCTTGGCTTACCAGGACCAAATTTTTCCCAATGAGATAATTTGATATTTAATTTATGATTGTCAAGAAAGATCCTCGGGAGATGTCCAAATTAAGGCCTAAATTTGAATTAAAAGAGGGTTAATAACCCCAATTAACCACAATGAATTAAGACAACCTAGATAAGTGTGAAAGTGATTTAAAACAATTTACAACACTTAAACAAGGAATACATTATGTATATTTTTATTGAAAAGGGGCCCATTAGGCTTAATTAAGAAAATAATTCCTAGAAAAGTGTGAAAGTGTTTCACAACACCTTTGCAAAGGACCAATTGAAGCATGATTAGTTAAATAAAGGTCTTATAATAGTTTGAATGTCTACAAGACATTACAACACCACTCCAAGAGACCATTAGTTCAGCTTTAATATCAATTATCCAAGCAAGCAAGGAAAAGGCTACTTTTTCTGTTACTACATTCAATAATCAATTGGTAGCAACACACTTGCAGAGTTTAAGCCTTTATTATAGTATCACCAACAAGAGA
Source organism: Sequoiadendron giganteum (assembly GCA_007115665.2). Classification (NCBI taxonomy): domain Eukaryota; kingdom Viridiplantae; phylum Streptophyta; class Pinopsida; order Cupressales; family Cupressaceae; genus Sequoiadendron; species Sequoiadendron giganteum. The sequence goes on along the minus strand of CM021106.1, from coordinate 9,169,151 downwards.
TATGAAGTAATTCTATAGTTTAATGGTACCTACAAAAATTTCTATGAAACCTCCACCTCATGCACCCAATAAATAAGATGAGTGATAGATAAAAATGTCAAATGATAATTAGGAAACCACGAGCTAAAACCACCCAAAATGTGGCACGTAAATCCCTATTAAAAATTTAATGCTTGAATATGAATATGATTCTATAGGATAAATAACATATTCCTTATGTCTATCATAAGTTTTTCGTAGTCCACTCACAAACTTGGGTGAGCTCCATTTTGACTCCATTAGATTGACTTGAATATGATTTATGATGTGTCATAACATGTATCATAAGTTTATCAACAAGTGTAAGTTTGTCTTACTACATTCTAATGTATCATAGATTATTTTATGTTTTCAATGTGGGAGGACCAATTTTTAGAGGCCATAACTTTTTATTTGGTAAGTTGATTGAGCCTATTTTTTAAGAGTAAAGATCTCAAAATTATCCATGTCACCATAAAAAACGGTTTGGTTAAGGCCCATTTTGATATTTTTCTAGGCTAAAATCAACTCAAAAGCCCTAAAAATAATATTTTGCATTTTTACTCCGAATTTTTTTTCTTTTTCTTAGGACTACGAAGCAAGATTGAGACATTTCTTAACATTCTCTCACTTTTTGAACATCTAGTGTTGGTTGACAGATTTATCTTCTCATAAATTAACTTAAAATGACTCCTTATTGCCCAAAATGAAGATAAATTATCAACGAATAGTTGGAGAGATCACCATTTCATTAGTGGTCTTCCTCTTAATTTTAACGAGGTACAACTCCCTCTTATAGTGTAATTTGAATTTTAAAGGTATGCTTTTAACCAGAAAGTAGGAAAGGCGGGACTAACATTGGTTCATAGCCATGATACCAATGTGACAAGACTTGAAACATATATTACTAATACTTCAACACAAAGATTGAAATAATAGCAAAAAATAAATGATTATTCAAATTTAAACCTCACTCAATCCCAAAATAAAATAAGGGTACGTGCAGGATCATGATGGGCCAAAAAGTGGCGATATCTAAGTGATATGATGGCCCATGTGGCTGACGACTTTTTTCTTACCCAAAATTGATGAAATGAAAAGGGTTTTTAAAGGATATTCTCAACTTTCCACCAATATAAATTATGCTTTACTTTGAATTTAATAAATAATTATTATTCATTTTCTATTTGAATTACGACTAAAGTCTTGATTGATAGGCTGATTGAAAAAAATCTATAGATTTCAAACGGTATCACATTTTTTGAATCCAAAACATGTGTCACATTCTATGCTTCACATAATATAGGATTAAAGAAAAAAGAATTTAATTTCATGAAGTTTTGACCAAGTTAAGGTGGTCAAACATACGAGTTTTTATATTTTTTAAAAGTTGTAATAAAAAATTCATAATTAATTATTTACTTGGAAAACAATTACAACAAAATATGCATCACATCGGGACATGAGTCCCCTACTTATATCTAAAATATTATCATTTTATTGTGGTTAGGGTGGTCAGACAGACACCTACTTCTTATTTTTTCCCTAAAATTTAAGTACTACTGCATTGAAATTTCAAATTTTCATCAAATAGATTTTTTTTTTAAAATAAACCTATTAGTTTAGAAACTACATTAAATTTGCTACAAATTCTATTCTTACATATTTTCAGAATAATATAGATAACTTATTCAAATTTTTATGTCAAGTTGCCTAACTCTGATTTTATGAATTTTATTGCCACTTAAGAGCCTATTTTTTCCATGATGATCCTGCACATACCCATAAATGTAAATAGATCTGAAGTATCACATTCACAAAAGGAATGAATATTCATGCCTTTATCTAAGCTCAAAGACTTATGCATAAAAACTAGCATTAAATTTGAATCTATAATGTTCATAGACAATGAATACCCTCTAAAAAAAAGTGATTTATGATGGTCCTCTTTTATTACTTTCTTCACATCACAATGTAATCAAAATCCAAAATTTAGACATTTTGAATGTCTTTTAATTGTATATTTATAGATCAAATTTCTTGAGACCATTTCGGTTTTTGTAATTGTCATCTTTGAAATGATTAATTTATAACCTCCACCAAAATATTTTCTAATGAACTCCCTCAATATTTATGAACCTTTTGAAAATCATAATTACTTACTTCATATCAAGTTGAGTATGGTAAGCTAATATACCACCGCTCCATATATGTAAGCCTTGTGGCTCTCTGTACATTTTAAAAACCTACAACTCTTAACCTCCACATTTAATTACACATTTTCTTACAATCCTATGCATGCAAGAGGATTTAATTAAAATATTTTATGCCAATGTCGAAGCTTATACAATAAAAAATCTAGCAACTTCATCACATCATTCAGCACTCCATATTAATTTGAATCATTTCAACGACATCCTTTCCCACTAGTTTTTGCTGACAAAATATCTTCATGGCTGATCTTTGGATATGCCAACTAGTCTTACCTCTATAAATTTAAAGGAGTTTCATTCCATTCTTCACATATCAATCTTACTCTCAAAATGTCAAGCATCTCAAGCAATGCGACCTCAAAATGAGATTTCCTCACCATTGAAGGCATGGAGTGTAGCTTTGTGTGGTGGCTGGTGGATGCCCAGTTAAGAGAGGTTTTCATCACAAGGAATGATGTTGAAGAAAGCATGATTAGGGGGATTATATGAGAGAATTTTTTGGTGCAAGTTCATGTTCATAACTATGCACTCCTGGAGCAGTTTATATACAACATAATTTATAATTTTGACAAATTTGAATGGGGTGCTAGAGCCACTGAAAGATTGGTGAGGTTGGCATAAATATCTAGTGTTGAATCTACCTTTAGATGCTTGAGCGAAGATCCACAAGAAGGCCTGGTTGGAGATTCCATCTGCATTGCTACTGCCCTCAAGAAAAAATAAATCAAACAAGATATTACTCTCTTGCACGCAAGGCTCGAGAGGAATGTGATGGAAAATTTTGCTTACTATGTAGATTTTTATAAAAAAAAAATTTCTCCTGCACAGATTGAGAGGATTTAGGAGGTTGTGGAGGGAATTCACATCCTGATTTTCACTCTTTATGCATGAAAATTTTGTATCTATTTCCCTTAATATAATTATTATATCTATTTTTTGCTTCTATGTTTGACTGTTTCTTGTAATGTGATGAATCTTGATTATTTGAAAATCTCTGGTTTGCTTAATGTTATTTTTGTATGTATTATTTCAATTTTTTGCACCACTTTCTTTTAGCTAATTAGAGGTCTTTGAACATAAAATGACGGTCATTAGAGAAAGTTGTGAAACCAATGTCAGGTCTCGACAAGGTTTAGAGAACCTTGTTAGAAATCAACATGGTTTAGAGAACCTTCTTATTTTCCTCTTAACAATATTTCTCTAAGGCATAATCTTTGGGAATCCTAAAAGTCTATATGATTTTGAAAGGGAAAATTTGAAACCAATAAAATGTGCTATCACTTAAAAGAAACTTCTTGCCACTGAAAAAAAATGGATTATCAGAACCCTGTCGAGAACTGACAAGGGTTTCAAAACATTTTAAAAGTTTTGAAACTATGCTAGTTTGCTTGCAATTTAACTCCATCTTCCTTCTATCAACATTTTCCAAGGTTGTGAGAACTATTTCAAGTTTCGACATAGTTTTTTGAACTTCATAAAGTGTCGACACAATGACAAACTTTAGGCATAACTTCAAAACGCCAAGAAAAATTAGGGTTGTGACAACCTGAGGGAGACCTGACATAGGTTTTAAAACCTTGGAAATAAAATTCTTAAAATTGAAGAAAAAATTTATTTGGGGTGGACGTAGTTTTAGAGGGATGAAAAAAACGTGGTAACATTTGGCTCTGACTAGGGACAAGGATTGTAAAGAATGAAGTTACAAGGGATACAAAACCCTAATAGTAGACTAGCACTTAAAATCCATTAGGCATAGAGTTAGAATCATTGGAGGAGAGGATCCAAAGCAAGCCAAAAATGGGACGAAGCAATAAAGCACCTAGACCTACAACACAACAAAATTTTCTAAATATACATACAAAAGGGAGACCCTACCTCCAAGGATGCTCAAGATTGTTTACACAAAATAATTAACATACTGAGAGAAGAAAGATCCACTATGGAAAAGGAATGCATATCCATGTAGCACTTGTAGACTTAGGAATATCATGCAACCCCAACGAATACTCATTGTGTATAAGGAATCTTGTGTGGAGCTTCATCACCAAACAACCATTTTCTAGATCGTATATTTCTATAAATTCTTGGATATAACCTTGCATGTTACTAGCCACATCTGCATATGCTATTTCAAAAAACATAGTATCTTGAATGATATCCTCACCAATTGGAATAAAGAATAAATGTACCTGATACACAAGTCTTGATCTAAATCAATCTATGCTAGAGGTGATTGAAAACCATGATCATCACTATTGTTCCTAACAACTATAAACTTAGTATTGACTATTATATCATCTCTTATTAGTGAAAACTTTGGATCTTCAAATTAACCAACTTCTTCTATAACATGCAATGGAGATGAAACCATTTCTTCCAAACCCTGACTTGAAATACGAGAAGGGTTATTTACAGTATAAATACCCTCCACATCTTGATCCACATTCATTTTATTTTCATTCTATGGTTCAATTCCTCATTCAAGTTCATTATATTACTATTCTTATTTCTGAAGCTAACTCCACCAAGCATCGTATAATTATAAATAGAAGAAAATGCATTCAGTTCATTTGATTCAGAATCATAGAGTTCAAACAAAGGATTTCCTTTGACTTCAAAAACTCCCAAGAACTATCTAGAAAGAATAATGAAATAAAGTTGCTTGACCACCTTACATGACTTTCATTTTCAAAATTTTCCAACTGCTCATAAGCCCCTACTAGTGCTATGATTTTCTTCATCAATTCATCAACATCTCCAAATTTGAATGCTTCAAATTCCATGGGTGTAAAGGAAACATTGACTATATCATCCAATGGTTTTCTAATGAAATATGTCGATAGAACTTCCAGTGGTATATGAGAAATGTAATTTTATTAGTCACTTGAACTATTAGAATCACTTATGTTTCCTTCACAACTAAAGCTATATACTTAACTTTATGGCATATATCTTCAGGGTCACTCGTTTTATTATTTGGAAAGTGTTCTTGACCCAGAGCTGTAAGATTGGAACATTCATCTTTACAAGCTAGAAGACTTACCTCTCTTATTTGTTCATAATAACCATTCGCAGATTCTTTATTTCAAACTTCTCTATTTTTTTTACACCACCCAAACATTAAAAAATCATCATCTATTTTAACAACCTCATATTTTACAACTTCAAGGTCACATACCTTATTTTGATTCATATGGAATTGAACTTTAGGATGTAGAGTTTCAATAAAGATATATATAGTATGTTTTGTTGACTAGATTGATCAGTTTGAGGAATCCATTTTAGATATTGGCCAAATCGATCTATGAAATCTCTCATACATTCGCATTCTCCTTTTTTTATTCTAAAAAAGTGGCACAAAAGAGCACCCACATTAACTGTTGGTTTGAACCTTACCAAGAACCTATCTCTCGATGTACTCCAATTGGCGATACATCCATATTCTAAGCGTTGAAACAAAAATGTAGTTATCTCAATGAGAGATTCAATAAATAACCTGATGAAAACATCTTCATCCATAACTCCCAAAATCCCACATGCAATAGTAAATGCTAGTTCATGTGACTATATGGGTCTTGTGTGTCTTCTCCAACAAACATTGGACAATTTTTTCTTGATCTCGTAGGTAGGGATGTGTACTATGGTAAAGCCAGAGGTCCAAAATGAGTTCCCCATGGTTGTGATGAAATTATAGCCATTGTTGTAAGTATGGATGTGTTTGATGGTGTTGTCATTAATATTGTCATTGATCTCAACATAGTTCAGAGTGTTTGTAGGTGGTACATGTATAGTTGAGATACTGTGGAAGTGTTGAGAGTACATGGAACTATATTTATGGTGTTGAAAATCTGTTGATGTCAAGTGCTTTTGAGAAAATTACAAATAATGAAGACAGTGTTGTGTGTGTAAACTGAGTGTGCTCTGGTAATGTGTTTTGCATTTCTTTTGTGCTGATCCTATGCCTATGTGGATTTGTAGTATTGTTTATGAGCTTCAATGGACAATATATCCTGAGTTTTGGCTTATGGATTGATGGAGATTGGAAGATGTGTGAACCAGTTTGGCAGAACTGTTTGTATGTGGACTGGGAGAGATATCTCTTCTCCACAGTCTTCTGGTGGTTTGTCTCAGATATTGTGGATCTAGAAGAAGGTTAACATTGATGTTCTCTATGTTTTGGAAAATGTGTTTGTATTTTGGTGCTCTGGAAGTCTTGTTTCAGAGCTTTTGTGTGTGTCTGCACGATCCAGTTGGACTATTGAAGAGAGTTCGATGTATGGAAGTTGTTGCAGTTGTTGTGGATGTATCTGAAGGTTTCTACGAGGTGTTTCAGTGTCTAGTGAAGCGTGTTGTGTGATCCACGTGTGATCATCTTGTTGTGTATGCACGTACTTCAAATTTCATTGGTGTTTTCATTAGGTTTGGCCGACCTGGTGTCTACATGTTATGTATGAAGATTAAGCATCGATTAAAAAAGTGTTTGATTGATCCGAGATGTTGTTTGGGTCTTAATTAAGTTTGTGTTTGGTCCGCTCTCATTCTTATCCACCATGGGAATGTTGATTCACCGACCTAATTTGAATTTGTAAAAAGAAGAATGTGAAGCCGACCTTGAGAATATTTCTAAGGTTGAAGTTGGTATAAAGGCAAGTCAAGTAGTTGTGAATTAGTAGAATGGTATGAGTGTGTGAATCAAGTGCGAAAAGTAGAGTGTGTGAAAGTGAATTAAGGTAGCAGTACTTTGATGTGTTAGATTCCTAAAAGTAGCGATTTGATGGTGTTTGCAATCCTTTGATCAAGCTGTGAATGTGTGGAACTTGTTGTGGTGGATTTTCTATTGTATTTCTTTGTTTCTAGGTAGTGAGTCTCCTTCTGGACAATGAGTCCTATATGTAGGTAGTGAGCCTTGGTATCTGGATAGTGAGTCCTTTCTAGGCAATGATCCTTTGTATCCGGTATTGTATTACTATTATATTGTGAGTTAATCCTCACTGTGGTTTTTTCCTCATTGGGTTTTCCACGTAAATCTAGTGTCTCTGGTGTTTGTTTTTTGTTATCTACATCTCATGTTTATACTTAATAACATATTAAAGTTAAAGTGAAATTTATTAAGGTTAGAAGTAAAAGAAATTTGGTACAACTGATTCACCCCCCCTCTCATTTGTCTTGTGCATTTCAACAATTGGTATCAGAGCTTTGGTTCCTCAGAGAAGATCTTAACTGCTTGAGGTAGATCAGATGGCACACAAGTTGTAAATCCCTATTTTTGATGGAGCTGAATACAGTGACTGGAAGGAGAAGATGAGAGGTTACCTGATCTCTCTTGGTTTCAAGACTTGGAAAGATTTTGAGACAAAGTAAGTTGAACTGGCTAGAGGTCCTTCTTCTACAGATGAGATTTCTACCTATGAGGAGAATGAAAAAGAAAGGTATTCTATCTTTAGTGCCTTATCTAGAACTGAATGGACACAAGTTCTCTTTAGGCACTGCTTATGAAGTATGGGAAAAGTTGAAAGATATTTATGAAGGAAATGATAGAGTCAAATTATCAAGGAAGCTAATAGCAAAGCGTAGATTTGAGAGCTTGAAAATGGAAGAAGGTGAAGACACTGCAAGCTACTATTAGAGAGTTGAACTTACAGCAAATGAATTCAAAAATCAAGGTGGTACCATGACAGATGAAGATGTAATAGAGAAAATCTTGATGACCCTAACGGAGTGTTATAGTGACAAGGTTTCTGCTATTAAAGAATCATATGATTCAAATACATTTACTAAAGAAAATTTATTTGGCACCTTGACTTCATTTGAGATGAGGAAGTTTGGAAGAGAAAGGAGAAAGCTAAAACAACCTTTAAAGAAATGAAGATACAGGATGATCCGGATAGTGATGGTACAGAAGAGTTGGAAGCAAACTTTACAAGGAAATTGAAGAAAGGTATCGGTAAGTACAAAGGTATGTTACCTTTTAAATGTTTCAATTGTGGAAATATTGACCAATATGCATCAAGATGTCCAAATAGAGTTGCACACAAGAAGAACAAAGATAATAATTATAAAGACCAAAAGGACAAGAAATTCAAGAAATTGTATTATGTTAGAGAAGATGCTAGATTTTTTGATGATGAGTCTGATGTTGAGGATGATAAAGATGAATGCTTGTTTTTAGCCTTGGAGAATAAATTTGTGTCTACTAACCATGGAATATGTGCAAGGGAATCTGGTTTGGAGAATAAGAAGGATGAGATGGAAGGTACTCTGGTTACTATATTTCATGCTAGACAGGATGAAGACTATTGGGTAATTGACAGTGGATGTTCAAATCATATGACTGGAGACAAGAGTAATTTTACTAAAGTTGAAAAGTATGATGGAGGATTAGTTATGTTTGGAGATGATTCTGGTGCTAAGATTTTTGGAAAAGGTACAATTAGTCTTGATGGAAAACATAGTACTGATGATGTCTATTATGTTAAGGCCTTAAGGCATAATCTTTTGAGTGTTGTACAAATGTGTAGCAAAGGATTTAAGCTTGTGTTTCAAGATAACACCTGTGAGATCATAAAAGGGTCCAAAATTGTGGTGGCAGTAGGAAGAAGAACTCATGGAAACATCTATCAGCTTAAGAGTGGTGATGGTTAGTGCTTTGTTTCTCAAGTTAATGAGAGTTAGTTGTGGCATCGAAGGATGAGAAATGTAAAATTTGATAATCTAATTAGGATCAGTTCAAGAGAAGTTGTTAGAGATATGCCTAAAATCACAAAGCCTACCAATTTTGTTTGCAGAAGTTGTCAGTTGGGAAAACAAACAAGAAGCAATTTTAAAGTAAAAGAACAATCATCTACCGAAATGTTGAAATTGATTCATACAGACCTCTATGGTCCTACAAGAATAGGAAGCCTTAATGGTGACTGTAGAAATGGAAAATATACAATTCGATCTGACACACTGGATCCTGATTTACTAACACCATTTCATCTTGAGTCATCTCCTTTGCTAGTCATTTAATCAAATAATTTATATTTGATTAAATTCATCACTCTTCATCTCTTAATTAAATAAATCAATTTTATTTAATTAATTATGTAAAACTCCTTTTAATTAAATAATTCATTTTATTTGATTAAATCCCTAAAGTCTTCTTATTAAATTGAATAAATTAAACATTATTTAATTTAATCTAACATTATCCCCTTTAGTTAAATAAATCAGAACATTTATTTAATTAAACCTTTCCTCTCAATTCTTGACTTAAATCAATTCATAAATTTAAATCTAAATTGTCACATCTCCTAATTCTTCATTAAATTAATTAAACTTTGATTAGTTTAATCCTAATCTATGTCCCATCCTCTAACTTTTACCACTTGCACAATAAATCAATTACTTTGATTTATTAAATCTCTATTTTCCCTCACATGACATAAAAGGGGAATATTCCCTCAAATTTGAATTCAAATTCAAATGGGCTTGGTCCTTCCAACAAGGCATTCAATGCCTCTTACATGTCCTTGTGCATTGAGCTAAGTGACATTAACTCTATTTCTTTCTCCCTCCAACATGTCACATTCAAATCTCAAATTTGAATCTCATAGCATTTATCATGCACATTGACCAAAATGTGCTCATTCTTCCTCCAATCACATGTGGACAAGTGGCCTTCTCTCATTGGTTGGTCTTTTGTCCCACATTGCTCAAATCTTGCTCATTCTTCCAATTTGAAATCTATAAATGAGAGACTCTTCCTCTCATTCTATCATCCACAACTTGAGTAAACTTACTCTACTCAACTTCATCCTCAATGCAAGATCTTAGCTAGGTTATTGTAGGTTTTCTCAAGAACTCATCTTGTTCTTCATCAACAAAGTGGATCAAATCTCCATCATCAACATTTACAATAAAGGAGTTGGGAAAGGGTTGATTTCGACACATCAATTGGAACCAATTCCCCCATGGGATTGATAGTTGTTCATTAAAATAGGATTTATTTACTTTCATTTGCATTGTTCCTCATTTTTCTTCGTATATTAATGTTTCAATCTAATTTCATGGGGAATCCTTGTTTCACCTTGCATATTGATCTAATATTATGGATTTTTGTTTCTTATGTGCAGGTATGAAATTAGGGTTCACATTTTGGCACTAGAAGGAGGGCAAATATCAAGGATTTGATCACGTTTTTGTGAAAATTATGTGGTTTTTGACATTTTTTGTTTGCACACAAGAAACTGCGCCGCTGACAGTTTGCGCGACGCTATATTGCACCACTTTCAGAGGTGCGGCGCTATATTGCAGCGCACTTATTCCAAACTGCGCCACACCCACTTTCCAACTCTGAAATTTCAAAATTTCAAAGTTCGTCGTGGAGTTTCAAAGTTGCAAACTGCGCCGCATGCCAAAACTACACTGCAATCGCGCTTTTTGTTTTTGCAAAGCGCCACACCCAGTCAAACGCGTGGTGCTATATAGTGTCGCCTTTGTTCCAAACTGCGTCGCATTTGCTAACTTTGCCGCACCTACATATTTTTTTAAAAAATTTAACATTTTTTATTTTATGCAGGAACTTTCCCAAGGTCATAACTTTTGACTCGGATGTGGGTTTTGGCTGAAATTTTACACGTGGTTTTTTTATGAGGTGGCATGTGGATTTTCTACAAGTCTATTGGATCCCGTTTTGACACATTTTTGGAGCCTCAAACTTTCATCTTGACCCTCAAAATCGTAATTCAGCATTTTTTTTTCCAGTTTTCTAGTTTTTGAAAAATCGTTTTCATTAATAACTCGGAATGCATGTCTCAGATTTGGGATGTTAGTTGGAAATTCATCCTATCTTAGTATTGGGTATTTTTTGGGAAAAAATAGGACTCTCAAAGTCATGGATGCAAAATTACCCAAAATGGCAAAAATTAACAATTCTGGAAATCTACCAAAAAAGGAAATTTCTTGATCAAAAGTGAAGGAAGAAAAAACGAAGGCCAAGTGTTCTTTATGATGTTATCATCTCATTGTATCAATATTTTTTATACACTTTGGGAGAACTTATAATCCCTTTCTAAGGATTTTTTTACTTTATGATGTAAGAAACACTGAATTTCATTTGGGTCCTAAAAAGAACATTACAAATTCTTTCAAAAAAAATTGCAAACAAAGGGCTTAAAAAGAACCTTAGAAAAAATATACTAAATTTGGTTTAAGGTTTAAAAATTGAACAAGGAAACTTCCACACTTAAATTTTGTGCTCTAAAAAGAATTCATTTTGCTTTGTTGGATTAAAATGAACAAGTGCTATTTTGTTTTGTAATTATTTATTCAAGTTAATATCATCAAAAGGGCATATGCGCTTCTCTCACGCCTCACGGTGATCTTGAGAATCAAAAGTTCTTTTGGTGATCTTAAGTTGAATAAAATAATTGCCTCCACATTTCAGTTTTAGAATTAAAATTGAACCAAACATGCGAGTTTGAGCACAGTATATTGCGAGTGTTCTCCCTTTATTTTTCAACAAAGGTTGATTGAACTACAGGATATGCTAGCTTGCTATTGCTTATCTTAGCAGGCCTACCTTGTGGAAAAAATTAATCACCCAAGGGAATGACTCAACTAGGAACACACTAAAGCCAAGCGACTTCCAACCAGTATATAAGTGTGGATTCTTGAGGAAAGTTCAAGAATCACGAGAATTATTTGGACAAGAAGGGCAGCAATGGTCTCTCGCCACATGGATAGTCCCCCATGAACGAAATGCCTGAATTAAAACCTCTTGTTTAGAAAAGGCCAAATCTAATCTATTTGTTGGTGCAAAAGGTCATGTCCTTTGAAGCTGCCCCACGTTATACATGCGGTTCTATTGTAGATGTTGGTTGTTTTTACTGTAACTAGGTTTATCTTCTATTCTACCTATAGAATTGCCAATTCTAATTGAGGGAAGCTTGAAGGACCTAGACCAACTGACAATGATTTTAACAATAAACCTCCTACACTTCGAGCTCTGTAAAACCCAGGAGGGTGGTCCCTATAATGTGTTTATAATCTCTGCACCAAACTTATAAACAATCATTAACAATTAGCAGATAATCCCATTTAATAGCTCAATAGAATAGGATAATACTAAATTGAATTGGATTTTCATCAGTAATACCAACTACTTGGAGCATGAGATGATTACAACAATATTTCACAACTTAAGATAGTCATTTAATTTGCAATTTGGTAGCAAGCTCTAAGCAGAGACAAACAGACATAGAACCTCACACATACATACAATTTAGACCAGTTCCATATACCATTGGGGAGTCAAGTTCACAAACATTTAAAATTCCATGATAGGTTCAAACACATAGCATATAAGATCTCTGACAACAATTGCCTTACAACATCATCAATTTATATCCTAACCCACTACTTCTTACCAAATCCCTTTATAAAAATATCCATCTATAAATCCAATCAAGCATTTTAATTAATTCTTTGAATTAAAGCCAAAATGGAAGTCATACACACCACAACAGTGAGATGAACGCAATAACCCTTGATTATATTATTCAAAATTATGATATGCTTATACAAAGGAGAGACATGAGCTTGAAATGAATCATTATAACTCAAATTCTAGTACTGTTATGAGACATCAAACCTTCATAAACCCAAAACTTGACTACAGAATGACACAAAACCTAAATTGCATTTACACTGAAACAATCAGGCTTTACAACTATGCCTAGACTCGACCTCAAAATATCTAACTTGCCAACCCCTATTTCTTGCCTTGAAATCCTTCTTATAGAGAATGAAGGAGCAAACAAGCATCGGGCTAGAAAATACACATGTCACTGGTCAATTGGACCGCTCTATGACATTTCAAAAATATGATTACACTCACCAAGTCCCGGAGCATCTTCTTGTTGATTCCACTCATTAGGGAATAGCCATTGCATTTTCCAAACCTCAAAACCTGCGCCAAAAACCTGCCATGGAGACAAAACCATAATCAGTTATAACCATAACCACTGAGTTGTTAGTTGGCGGTAGTAGACACCGCTTTACTCTTCCTCGGTTAAGTACTTGTCTACCCATTTATGATACTCTTCATCTGTTGGCCAGTCAAAATTCGCCACCTCATTCACCTTAGTATTATAAGGTGTATACTTCACTACAACTTGGTTGGCTTCTCTTTCAAAAGACTCTAAGAATGTGCTGGTATTAATTATTTTGTCCATGCTACTTACCAACAAGTCATAATCAAAATCATCACAAATCAATTTGATTTATGCATTAATAACTTCTTCTGCCCTTTCCTGCCACTACTGCAATGTTTTAACATTTCCTTATGCATCAGTGATGTCTGGCAAAAATGTATTAGTCCAGTCATCAAAGCTCTTTACCAGCTCTCTAATTATTCTACTCAAATCATCAAGTAGGGCCTGGAATCCCTTCAATTATTTCACAAAGATTTGAGTAGGCTTCAATGACTGAGACCTGTTGTCTGCATCAAACCTAGAAGCCTTAAACATAATATCCAAATCACTAGCCCTAGGGATCCACTTCTCAGCCAAAGGAAAAACTATTTCCTGATCCCTATTGATATATTTTATTCCATCCAAAAAATAAAGAATATAAAGAATGTACGAATGGTAATCTACCATCCACCTTCTCATTTAAATGCCTCAAAACTATGTCCACCACCTCATTTTGTTTGGCAGTCACACCATACTCACTTGCCTTTAAGGTATCCTATAATTCTGTGATCTTATTCAATATTTGCTTCTTGGTGGGATCCACAAAATACTCAACTTCTTCTTCAACTGGCCCCAGTGTAGGACTGAGAGCACATGTCTAGATGGGGGATCCTGGAGTAGAAACAATTGGAATAGTAGGGGGGACTAATCCTAAAGTAGGAGGTAATGCCCTGATAGTAGGAGCACTGTAGGATTCTCCTACATGTCCATATTTCAATCTATCTACTTCAGATTGCAGCTCAACATTCCTTTGTTTCATCCTACTATATTCTCCAATTATTATGTTGTACTTCTCCATCAAACTCTTCTTTTCGGCCTCTTCTCTCTCAGCTATTTTTTGGGCCAATTTGGCCACGTTTACCGTTAGGCTTGTAGCTTATGTTGTTGCAGTTTCAGAAGCTCTCTTGATAATCAGCCCTCCCCTTAGGTTTGGACTAATATCAGTTACATTTGGTTTTCTTCCTTGGGGTGCCAATGCCCATATGGCCAGAGTTTCATACTCATCACTGAAGGAAAAATCTTGCAAAGCTACCTTGACCTCTTCTTCAATGTTTTGCATAGGATGCTTGGACTGTAAGATAGCATTGAATGCTACAGCATCAGCTATGTCCCACTCAGGTAAAATTAGGACACCAACCTGAGTCACAAGTCTCCTTCCTTCCTTAGGAGTGATGTTCTTGAATTCCTCCATTAGTTCAGCCTTGACCTCATCATCATTCTCCTGCTCAAACCTATCAGGTCTTGATTCTCTCCTTCTCTTACATTTATCTTGGTATTCGTCCAGTTTCATTCTCCAAATTAATTGCAAGAAAATATGAGTCTTTACAAAGGAATCATCATCTAAGAATTCCTTGCAGGCCTCCATCCTGGCATCTTGTACGCACTACCCCTTTATATCCATATCAGATAACACCAATTGTGTTGATCTAGGAGGGGAAGGGATACCAACCTGCATGTCTTGATCAATCAAAATTATTTCATCCATCAGAGCCTCTTGTATTTCCTCAATCCTTTGCCTCTTAGGGCTTGGCTCTGATGGTAGCACTACAGGATCATCTCTTGGTGATGAATCTAAATCCACAATCCTTATCCCTCTAGGTGCTCTAATCCTCGGACTTGGCTATGATGATGTTTGCATTATTTGTTTTTTCTTCTTATCCCCCTCATCCTCTTCACTGCTATCATTCCTCTTCCTCTTGTATAGAGGTTTATCAACTGGGGGCTGATAAGTTGGCCTTGTTTCCTCAGGCCTCACCTTTGGTCTCTAAATTCCAAAGTCCATCTCCAAATTGACCTTCTTGGTCAACAAGGTGCCCATGATCTCTTTAAAATTATCCAACAAGAAAGCAATTCTCTTGTGGAATGGAGTAAACTCCATTAATGGATCATATTTTGGATCCATTTTATGCACCATGGCCAACAACTTCTCATAGGCAATCCATTTCTCTTTATTCAATTCCTGCCTATTCAAATCAAACTCATTTTTGATTAGGTCCTCAGGAAAGTTGAATTGATGTACAAATTTTCCACCTTTAATTCATTGCCTGAACAAGGCAAAGAATCCCTCAGGGTCATGTTGCCTCCTAGATCCACTCTTCAAATGATAGTTATCAAAAAACCTTCCAAAGTGGACCCATCCTCCCTTGGAAAATACAAAATCTGAAACAACAATATAATCAGGGAACAAAGTCCCTTTTCCTCTCCCTATCAGGTTTTCTTCATGAATACAACCTAGCTGCCACATGACCTCGACAAATCCCATCCTTGATGGTACATTATATGGGAGAATGTGAGGGGCTCCCTAGAAACCAAACACCCTTAGGACAGTGCTCACGGGGTACAAGATGATGTCACCCCAATTGTGGTAGACCTTCAAATCAAGCTTCCTCACCTTTGGTCGAAGGAAGTCATACAAATCTTCAGGAACTCTTGGCACATTTACCACCAACCGGGCCTTGAGTCTAGAGGCAAAGAAGCTATCAAACTGCACAAAACTAGCACCTCCCCTATTGTAAGACAGGTTTGCACTCCACACCTGTACTGGTAACCTCTCCCCATTTACCTCTTGCCTCAACTCCATCTTCTCTGAGAAGAAGTCGGCATTCCTGTATAGGAACATATGCATTAATAGGGAGTACCAAAAGAAAGGAGTGCTAACATCCCCCACAAGTAACTTCAGTAAACCATCATGTATCTTTTCTACCAGAAAAGATGCATAGTCATACACCATGGAGAAGTTGGGATGCTGAATTTGAGCCCCTATAAACATATATGCGATGGGCATCATTGTATTTGGGCTGAATCCCAAAATCTAGCACAATGAATAAAAATTTGTCAAAAAGTGGTTGGCAAAACAGCTCAGCCTGAAAGGCTCCTGGTCATTTGGGCTGATATGAATCGTTGAACTGCATGCCCTGGCCAAGTGAGGAGGAAGTAACTTCTACCTGAAAAGAGGTTTTGACCTCACATATTCCTGCTTCATCTCCTTAAAATCAATTTGGACCAAGAATGAGCTAGACTCACTCAAATCAAAAACCTGCTGGATCTCAACTGCACTTATGCTTAGCAGAATCCCACCATCATTATCCCTAATTACCCTTGTAACTGGGTCATAACGTGTTGCCACTGCTCTTAGTAGGTCCACGTCAAGAAACACATTCGGCACTGCTAGTTTCCCCATGTCATATCTCCAGCCATTAGAGAAATGGTGGGGTAGGTTTCTTTGTCCATACCAGAGTCTAAACATTTCCAGACCTGTCATTGGAACCCTAGCATCTACAATATTATAATCTTTGGATACTAGTCCCTCACCTTGGGTTTATCCATTCATTAAAACCAAACCCCTCCTTCTGTCATTTGTCGATAATGGGAGTTGATCCAGAAAGTCATCATATAAGTTCCTCTGTAAGTAATCAACATGGCTAGAGTGCTACTTCGGTGGTGCCATCTCAAACAACTAGGGCTTTCTTAAAATTCAAATTCTTGAACAAACTAGGGCTACCCAGGAAACGAAATTACAACACACTTATGCAATTTTCAACAATTCAAACGAACCAGTAACCCTATAACAACAATCAACAACCCCCTGACCAACACACTACAACCTTTCACAAGAATCACAGTCAAATCAAACCAATGATACAGAAAGTAACTCACAAGATTTCATGGCTTGCAAAGAACCAAACTTTCGCTGTGATTGCTTGAAAAACTTTATTTCTGGCTCTGAACTTCTTCGAAAATGCTTGAATGCTTTTGTGGTGAAGATAGAATGAAATCAAGTCCTTTATGTCGATTGAAATTTTCCAGTAGACATCTCATCCGCCATTAAAGCCCATTTGCATGTCGCACCAACGACTCCAATCGCATTTGATGTGAATTTAAACTTCAGCCGTCGATCTTTGTTTTTGTCAGATCATCGAACGACCACCTTCAAAAAGGCTAATGTAATCTCCAAGTCATCATCGGGGGCCCACCACAATATGCAACTCCAAAGGGATACACGTGGCGCCCGCCCATGATATCACAATCGCTAAACACCCTGCATCTTTGGATCACGCAATGGCGGGCAACCATTGATTCCTACCATTGACGATCGTGTTCACTCATAGCAATCAGTAGCATCAAACATAACCTTCGAGCAAATTTTCATCAAGATTAAAATGTCGTCGTCGATCCTGAGCACGTGCATCTCATAGCTCTTTTAGTAACCCACCTTTTAATGTATTAAAACTTGATACAAATATTAAACACATTATTAATCCTTTTTCGGCATCGGTAGCTAAGACACATGGCACCCGCCCATGATATCGCAATCACTTGAAGCCCAGCGGTGATGTCATCGCGAGATCGCAGGGAATGGTCAGGATCAACCGCAGGATGATCGACGGTCATTAAAATACTTTCCCTGCAAAATAAGATAATTATTAAATGGGGGAAAGGGGACATCACCTAGGCCAATGACAAACAATGGCATAAGGTTGTTCTTAAAATGCGGGGCACAGGCCGACCTAGACTTAGGGAATAATAAAGTCGGGTGAAAAATTTAACACAATTTATTAAAAAGGGGCTCGTCCTAGACGAGTCAATGGGGCATAAGTCATTTTAAAACCTCCCTCAAAAAGGTAACGACGAAATAGATCTGACCTAGGGTTTAAGATAGATCATTAGGATTTCATGAAGGCAAAAATAAAACCCCAACCCCAGGTTTCTCCAAGATAGCATGATAGACCAATAATGTGGTAGAAAAATTAATGGAACTCAAAGAATGAAATTTGAGGCTCTATCAATAGAGATGAAAAGTATGCCATGGGAGATTCATGGGTACTGATGCTTGGTTGACCCGAGCAGTAAGTGCACTGTAAGGGGGAGCCTGTGTGGTCAAGCATCTAATCATCCACACTGAATATGCGCAACTAGATTCGTCCAAGTGGGATCCCAACAAATACTATCTTTTCAACCTAGGGTTGTGCATGTTATTGAAATCAAAACACCTTGCTTGGTTCTAAAACATTGAGAAACAAACATTCACAAAAGCTTTGAAATTTCAAACCCTTTGAGGAAACAAATATCCTTTGACAAATCTAAGTGCTCTTGCTTGCCCTAGGGATTATATCCTTAGAGGTTTCTAAGTACTTAGGTTTAATCATCATTTATTTTCACCAAAGTCAACACTAGGAAACCTTTGCCTCGATTTCCTTGATTTCCACATAATGCACTTTGTGGGATGAAAGAAAATTAGGACATTGGACATTCAGTTTGAAAAGCATAATCAAGAAAGTGTTTGTGGTAAAAAGAACCAAATCTAAGCAAGATAACAAAAAATTGAACCACACATGTGCTTGGTCCCTTTTGAGTCATTTGGTTTTCATGCAAATATTGGTCTTTCGGTTGAATTACTCTTAGGGAAAAGAATGTTCTTTAATATCTTTGTCTATTAAACAAGTCATCTTAGGTTCATCTAGGATCAAATCAAACACTTCACCCATCCCTCAAACATCAATCCAATCCCATCTCACCAACAACTCTTGGAACCCTGGAAACATCACTTATGCTAGACTTTTAGGAAAATCAGTATCACCTTGTTTGACTTAACACACCTAGTCAAATTATCAATCCTCTTGAGCGAATTTACCTCTAGGATAACACGACTTCCTAAGGTTTATAAGTTCAACATAACATTGTTTGGCTTAACACACCTAGCCAAATTATCATCTTGTGTACACGTTTTCTCTAGGATAACACAACTTCCTAGAGTTTACAAGTGCATTATCACTTTGTTTGACTTAACACACTTAGTCAAACTATCATCAATCAAAATCAAATCAAACCAAGTCCTAAAGTCTAGAATTGATCCAAAGTTCCTAAAAATTTAAACACCCATATCATTCACCCCTTTCATCCTTCATCTCATCATTGGTCCTAAACCCCTCAGAGGTCAACAAGTTCAAAACACAAGAGGAGCATGGAATATAAACTTGATTCATCTATCATGAGTAATCCAAGTCAACCAAACTATCCAAGCCTTATAGTGCCAATTGATTTTCAAAAATTTAATTTGTACAATCCATACATGGGATCATTATCTCCTACAAACCTCAATGGTACAACAAATGTGATTTTTCTCAATCTAAATTTTCGAACACCATTCCCGATGGTAGATTTAAATCAAAGTCAAAACTTACAAATCTATCAACCAAACAATCAAGGCATGAGCCTTCCCCCTTTACCATCCATCAATCAACCGAATCTGAGCAACACCACCTTCATAAACCAAAGCATCATAACAAATCCTCTCATTTTTTCATCGATATCACAACAAAATATGGCAACCATCCAAGCAACCCCAATGGTTAACACATCTATCATTCCTCAAGTGTCCCAGGGACCAAGCACCTCAATCACACCATTCACCACTCAAACCCTGGTAATCAATGCAACTGTTTCGTTCACCCCAACGATCAACACCATTCTCAATCCAACGCCACCACCGCCAAAACACAACATGACAAATTCATTCTCTATCCTATTGCAAGCCGCTCGACAATCTTCTTGCCAAAAGGCACTCCAAAACCAACAAGATGCACAACTAGCTGCTCAGCAATCACAAGCGGCTCAAGTAGCCCAACAAGCTCAAGCCCAGCACCAAGCTCGACAGGCGCAAGCACAATTTTGGGCACTATTGCAAGAAATCCATCAACAAGTAGCTCAACAACAACACGAACAACAACAAGCATTGTTGGCTCAGCAACAAATGCAGGCCTTACTCCCACAATAAAGCTTGCAACAAACTCCCACCACAATTGTTGAAAATAATAATCAAGATCTATCCATCGATGAACACTTTGAAGATGTTTCCACCTCATATGATGATCAAATCAACATACATCAAGAGCCATTTTTTAGTCATGATCAAGACCCCTCCTACAAAGATCTATTTCAAGGAGTGGTGATGTTATTTGATCCTATTGACATAAACCAAGATCCATCCATCAATGATCGTGTTGAAAATGTCTCTACATCACCTAACGAGTTAGAGGACATATCTCAAGAATTTATTCCAAAGCATGATCAACATCTATCACCAAGGTTTAGCAATGGTCCTTCCCAAGACATACTGACATCCCTCAACCTCTTGATTGTGGATAGTGAAGGAATCCTCCCTAATAACAATGTCCAAGAATCCCTTGTAGATAATCCATGCTTTGAAATTGACCCATGTCAAGAACTTGATCCAAAGCATGTCGAAAGCAATTCCAAAATCATTCGAGATCAAGAATTTGTATCTCCAAGCTACTACAATGATATAATGGACACTCTCCTATCTATACAAGATGTCGCAAATGATGATCATATCCATATAGCACATACCCCTTCGTCTACCCGTGAGATGCTTTCTTTAGATGGACATGTAGATGATCTTCATTCAAAACAAGAGTCTCATACTCTTGATATCATTACCAAGGAACAAGAGTCTCCTACTGTTAACATTTCTACACATGATCAATATATAGAGAAATCCAGAGACATATTAGAAATAGGTCATGAAGAGGGCTCCTACAGAATTCATGAATCAGAAACATCTTGTGAAATGAATCATCAGGAAGATTTTTATGTGGATAGTGAAGCATCAACACTTCTTGAAGGAGCATTACAATCTGATATCTCAAAGATCAAGCCAAAGATATCAATCAGGCATTCATCCCACATATGGAGGATCCTATCACTTATAAAGTTGGATCACTTACCTTTCTTAGGGAAAGCTACCTCATCAATAAAGAAGTTGTCACTTTTGGAGATCCACCACAGAGCAGAGAAGGATTAGCACCTTGTTTCAAAGGTAAATCATATCCTATTGTAGATAAAATTTTTCAGTAGATGAATTATCAAGGTAGAGGATTAGGCCTACATGAACAGGGTATCCTGGAACCAGTGCAGATTATTGAAAATCTTAAGCATCAAGGCCTTGTTTACTCGACAATCAAGGGATCTCAACATATCAGTGATACCTCTATAAAACTGGGGGCAACTTCGTCTCAAGCAAATGTCAACATAGGGGGCACAAAGAATCCTTAAGATGAAACCAATGCCAATACTACAACCAGCCACGTCATGAATCTTCATCCATGAATTGGGACCAACATCAAAAGAAATATTTGAATCAAAGCACAAAGAATGACATCAAATAAAAAGAAGTAGAGAAGCACGAAGGACAAATCAAATACAATTGGATACCAAAAAATACAAAGAAAGATGATCCCTATCATACTCCATTAGTCAAAGAAACAATGGGGCAAAATCAAAAGGGAAAAGTATCCATCAAAAATGTCCACAAAGGTAAAAGTAGGCTTCTCAAGCAACGTACAAAGTATATCAAGCAGTTGGTCCTAATTCCATGCACACTTTCGTATCCACCCATCACTGCTCATCTTCCCAAGTTTGGAGAATCAAAGGTTCCAAACTATCAACCAATCCATCTTTTATTCCTAAACACACTCTGCCATCCACACCTCCACGCATGATATCCGATCCTCACATTGACCATGTATTGGCAGCAACCCTTCATCATAAGGATTCAGAAGGTACTCTATCACGATGTGCACACAAAGACAGAATTAACTCCGGTATCAACAAAGCAGATCAAAAATCTCAAAAGTTGCATTCAAGTGCACGTATCTTGGCAAAGAAACTTCTTCAAGTAGGATATCGATGGCACATTATGGTAGAATCATCTACATCGACACCACCAGGTGGTTCAGCATGAGCCTAAATATTTCATGGAAAAATACAAAAAAATCAAAAATATAAAAAATCCAAAAAAATCAGAAAAATGATTGAAAACAGTAAAGAAAAAAATCATCCTTTAGTGAAAATTGCATGGGCGGCGCTTTGGGCAAGTACCATGATGAAATCCTGGAAAACATGCATCATGTGTAGAATCGAGCATCTACGTGTGCCATTTCAATTGGAAGCATCTCATCCCATCCATAATAAAGCCAACTTTCCATCCATATCATTTGTCCATCCATGAACTATTTACATAATCCATTTTCATCCATTTGCATCCATACTCCATGGTATCTTAATCTTGATGAAATTTTGGTGCACACTTTACTCTTGCTTAATCGTAAACATCTTGACATGGGCCATTTTCATTGATCCTATCCCACCCAACGTTATCTGAGCCTTGAAGCATTATCCAAATGAGCATCCTTTGTTCGAACACCTTATCTTTTCATAAGATAATTGTTGGCATCCTTTTGCAAGCTTACTGTATCTATCCATCTATATACCGATCCAGGCATCCACCCGTGGCCTTCCATACATTGCTAGACACTGGGCACAGATATTTACATCTTTCTTCGAGAATAAATCTTGATATATATCCTCCAACTTATGTGGTGATCTAAACATTGGAAAAAGTGAAATCAAATCGACCAAGAATTTGTGAGCTAAAAATTGAAATCACTAGCCCATGGCATATTTTGATAGGAAGATGTTCCTTATCAAGCTTTATTTTTCATCAAACATCAATCCAAATAATTCATATCAGTTGCATCTAATGTGTACGTCAACATGACATCAAATCATCAAAAAAAATTTGTTCCAAATCAAGCTTCATCAAATCTTGATCAATCGAATCCAATCAATTATCACCTTGTTTGA
This sequence comes from Sequoiadendron giganteum, assembly GCA_007115665.2. Classification (NCBI taxonomy): domain Eukaryota; kingdom Viridiplantae; phylum Streptophyta; class Pinopsida; order Cupressales; family Cupressaceae; genus Sequoiadendron; species Sequoiadendron giganteum. The sequence goes on along the minus strand of CM021106.1, from coordinate 9,146,023 downwards.
CTTAACACACTTAGTCAAACTACCCTCTTGTGCACAAGCTTACTCTAGGATAACACAACTTCCTAGAGTTTACAAGTGCATTATCATCTTATTTGACTTAACACACTTAGTCAAATTATCCAATCCATCATCAACTTGTTTGACTTAACACACTTAGTCAAACTACCCTCTCATGTACAAGTTTACTCTAGGATAACACAACTTCCTAGAGTTTACAAGTGCATTATCACTTTTGTTTTACTTAACACACTTAGTCAAAATATCAATCCATTGATCTGATCAATCAACCTTAGCTTGGTTTTCAAAAAAATCCTAAAATAGAGCATGGATATCATATCCACCTTCAAATCGTCAAAATCATGAGAAAATTCGAAAACATCTAAATCATTCAAAATCCAAAACATGTCAAAATCTGAAAAATCAAAAATAGAGTCATCTTTCTAAACTACGTCATCTTTGAGCTTGAACGTAGGCAAGGTTGATCTTTGATCATCCCCTGAGACATCTTAGGTCAGTCCTTAGGCATCCGTCACAATAAAATGGCAATCTGTTTGCCCATCTATCTCATCACTGAGTCAAGTTTGTCGTCCATCGAACTACGTGGTCTCTACGTGTATAACGTAGGCAAGGCTAATCTATGGATCAGCTCCTGAGACCCCTAGGATAGGTCTTTAAGTTAGACTCTTCGCCGTAAACCTCGAAAATACCAAAAACATTTGTAAAACATCTCAAAAATACCAAACATAGCCTCAAAATATCTGAAAAATCCAAAATGGTGCTTTCATCTCATCTCGCTTTCACCCGCAATTGTCACCACTCATAATAAAGTCAGTCATCACCGTCATCCTTTGGCGATTCAATTGGAAGCAAGTCTAGCAAGTTCAAAAGTGAACACCCAAGCGTCAAAAGTCCTAAAGTCTAGATCAATAGGAAAGCAAGTTGATCAACTCATAGTATCAATAGCTTATCACCCAATCAGTCCCACCAAAACCATGATCACAAGATGTCCTAGGATGAATCCTTCCCATGATGGAATAAGCATCAGGTATCTCGCAGTAGTTTAGCCTTGGCTAGCGGTATGAAGAAAATTAGCTTGTTTGTTAACTTTATCTGGTTTTTTTTACTTATCTTATTTTGCGCTCATTTCAAGGACCTCTCAATGATGCCTAAACGAAAACAAGTTTAGAGAGAAAGGAATGGGGCAATGATCATTATCTTTTTTATCTATTGTGCTTGTTGGATGTTCTTGTAAAATAACTTAGTGAATACTTGCTTTGTTAGGTCCGTCCTAGTAAGGTTTCTATATGTCAAGTGTGAACAAGAATACTCCTATCTGATTGATGAGTCAAAGTCCATCACACTAGGTACAACGCCATCTTGGTCCTTTATACCTTGATGAATCATACCTATGTGTGTTATCAAACATAAAGTAATTGGCCCTTTGAAAATCCCAACTCCCAGTAAGCAATTCATCATCAACATCATTCATAATGTGGGCTTGTTGGATCCTCCTTCCATCCATCTTATTCTTCTTATTCTTCTATCTTTACTAACATTTCTATCTAAAGTAGGTATGATATCTCAAAATATACATGAGGCTACCCATGGTCGCTGATTGTCCACACACGATCATAATTGTCTACATCAAAGAATTATCTTTCGTCCTCTGATCAATAGAACCACTCCTCTCACATTTTATCACGATCTCGATCGGAAAATCGAACATTTCCACTCAATCTCTCGAGGGGGCAATATACCAGCATAATCCTTCTGCTAGGGCAACAGTGGGGCATTTGAAAAATGCTAAAAAATTTGAACTTTGATCACAACAGTTTATTCTTTGAATCAATGCAACAAGTACATTGCTTCAAAGAGGGGTGAAATGTAGACATGGAAAATATACAATTTGATCTGACACACTGGATCCTGATTTACTAACACCATTTCATCTTGAATCATCTCCTTTTCTAGTCATTTAATCGAATAATCTATATTTGATTAAATTCATCGCTCTTCATCTCTTAATTAAATAAATCAACTTTAATTAGTCATCTCCTGTTAATTAAATATTTCAATTTTATTTAATTAATTCTGTAAAACTCCTTTTAATTAAATAATTCATTTTATTTGATTAAATGCCTAATGTCTTCTTATTAAATTGAATAAATTAAACATTATTTAATTTAATCTAACATTATCCCCTTTAGTTAAATAAATCAGAACATTTATTTAATTAAACCTTTCCTCTCAATTTTTGACTTAAATCAATTTATAAATTTAAGTCTAAATTGTCACATCTCCTAATTCTTCATTAAATTAATTAAGTTTTGATTAATTTAATCCTAATCTATGTCCCATCCTCTAGCTTATACCAATTGCACAATAAATCAATTACTTTGATTTATTAAATCTCTATTTTCTCTCACATGGCATAAAAGGGGAATATTCCCTCAAATTTGAATTCAAATTCAAATGGGCTTGGTCCTTCCAAAAAGGCATTCAATGCCTCTTACATGTCCTTGTGCATTGAGCCAAGTGGCATTAACTCTATTTCTTTCTCCCTCCAACATGTCACATTCAAATTTCAAATTTGAATCTCATAACATTTATCATGCACATTGACCAAAATGTGCTCATTCCTCCTCCAATCACATGTGGACAAGTGGCCTTCTCTCATCGGTTGGTCTTTTGTCCCATATTGCTCAAATCTTTTCTCATTCTTCCAATTTGAAATCTATAAATGAGGGACTCTTCCTCTCATTCTATCATCCACAACTTGAGTAAACTTACTCTACTCAACTTCATCCTCAATGCAAGATCTTAGCTAGGTTATTGTAGGTTTTCTCAAGAACTCATCTTGTTCTTCATCAACAAAGTGGATCAAATCTTCATCATCAACATTTGCAACAAAGGAGTTGGGAAAGGGCCAATTTCGACACATCAATTGGCACCAATTCCCCCATGGGATTGATAGTTGTTCATTAAAATAGGATTTATTTACTTTCATTTGCATTGTTCCTCATTTTTCTTCGTATATTAATGTTTCAATCTAATTTCATGGGAAATCCTTGTTTCACCTTGCATATTGATCTAATATTATGTTTGTTTGTTGCTTATGTGCAGGTATGAAATTAGGGTTCACAGTGATAGGTATTTTATGCTTTTGATTGATGATTACTCTAGAATGACATGGGTCACTTTTCTTAGAGAGAAAGCTCAAGCTCTTTATAGATTCAAAGTGTTCAAAGCAAGAGTAGAGAATGAAGTGAACCTGAGAATCAAATTTTTAAGATCTGATAGAGGTGGAGAATTCACTTCTGGTGAGTTTAATGCATTTTGTGAAGAACATGGTATAAAGAGACATTATTCTGCCCCTAGAACCCCTTAGCAAAATGGAGTAGTGGAAAGGAAGAACTAAATTGTTCAAGAGGCTGCAAGGACAATGATGAAAGATGAAAATGTTCCTAATGTATATTGGAGAGAAGCAATCCACACTATTGTTTACATTCTTAACAGAGCACAAAGACTCCTTATGAACTATGGACTAGTAAGACTCCTACTGTTAAGTACTTTAAGGTGTTTGGAAGTAGATGTTACATTAAAAGAGATGATGATAATCTTGAAAAATTTGATGCAAGATGTGATGAAGGTATTTTTCTTGGATATTCAACTAACAACAAAGCATATAGATGCTTCAATAAAAGATTGAGGAAAATAGTTGAAAATGAAAATGTAAAGGTTGATGAAGCTATGCATAGACCAGTTGCAATAACTGAAGTTGAACCAGATGATCCTATTTGTGGACAAGTACAAGAAGAGGAAGAACAAAGTGAAGAAGAGGATATTTCAAAACCTGCTAAGACTCCTAAGTATGTACAAAAGAATCATCTGGAGGAACAGATAATTGGAGATATAAGTGAATGTGTAAAGACAAGAAGTAAAGTGGTTGAGGTAAATTTGTGTTTACTTTCTAAGATAGAACCTAAGACTGTGAGTGAGGTGATGAGTCTAGTTTATGGTTTAATTATTGATAGGGTTGTTTTCCATTTCCTGCAGTTGTCGTAAGACTTTGATACTTAGGAGTTGATCTTTTCATCAAATTTCCTTAAAACTATAGACTTTGGACATGGACTTATTTTCATAACTTTTAAATGATATTGGCATGCTATATGA